>KK351065.1:832771-940170 GCA_000671755.1 Glossina brevipalpis | reverse complement strand
CCTCTAAAGGAATTCATAACATTTGTCTGATTTCAAGGCTAATACATACATCAAGTTAGAAAAATGGAGAAACCTTCGCAAATTTAGATATTAACATAGCAAATTCAAAACTAGACAATTTACTTGAATATAAATTAACGAAAATGTTTAACAATAAAATAATTCTTACGGAAAGATTGCGTAGACCAAATTTTGTGAAAAATTTCTCTCAAAGAGATTGTAACTTATTATTACATACATTAGAAAAAACTGACAAGAATGAAAATTTTTTGAATAAAAAAAATTATTTTACAAATCCTCAGTTCACAAAAGTCACTTACGAATTTTTACGTGAAAAATTTGCAATAACTAGTAATGTCTGCTTTATTAATTACACAATTTTTATTTTTATACAAAACTAAGAAAATTCAAAAATAAGAAATTGAGGAGCTTATATTCGGCAAAAGCAATGGTTCATAACTTTTACCCACGAGAATACGCATGGAATAGTTTGAAAAAAGCCTTACGAATCCACGAAAAAAAAAACAAACTGACAATTTCACTATTGAAGCGAATGAAGAAAAAGAACGTCCAAAATGTCCAAATCCGATATATGAAGAAAGTTCTTAAAAAGTGTTTAAAAAGTACAATGGTAAAAATGTTCGTGCTTTGAAAAGGAATATTAAAGGCCAACAATTTATTATGGGAAAATAAAATAAGATTTTTATCTAAACTTGCGGTGATTTTTCTAATAAATTTTGAACTTTCTTAGACACTGGCACAATTTCAAAGTTTAGACAGTAGAAAGTAAATCTATAAATAAATTCTTGGTATTGAAATTTTTGTTTTTTTTTTTTTTTAAATTCTATATGCTGCATTCAATTCTCCCGAAATTTCAAATATAGATAACTTAAACATTATGTTTCAGTATGAAGAAGAAATGGATGTCAAAAGTCAACATTTAAGATATTACATATTATTCTAGTCTAACCTAGAAAAAAACGCAGCTGCAGCCACGGAAATTGGTTCGTGATGAAATTGCAGTATGAAACAGTTAAAAAGTGGTTTGCGAGTGGTTTACTGCTGACCGTTGGATTAAGCAATAAAGAAACCTTCGAGAAGCATAATAAGCTTTAAAAGGATTTATCCGTACTTTATGACAATGGTTGCGGCGACAATAGTTTGAATAGAGATGTGACTTTTCCGTTCGCCCGTAACGGCTTGTTTGTAAAAAACGTCCAAGATTTTTATTTAGTCTTCCTCATAGGCCATGGGTGTCTAAATACATTTTTGCATTCTAGAGGCCAGGCTTTCTGCAACTAGGATTTGCCTATCTGCTGTTGGCAGACTGGTAACACGTTTTGCTAGAATGCTCATTATTTCAGAGATTTGGAGACTATTGGAATACAACAGACGGATGTAAATTTTGATTTCAGTCTAGCCCTGCCTACTTTCGGGAGGTGGTGGTCTTGGACATATTCGCATTCCGTACTACAGCCAGGTTAGGTGTTAAGACGAGGACAATCATGTGTGATCATGGTCCGCAAGGTAATTGCCCGATAGTAGGAAATGAGTTGCATAAGGCTCTTAGATCGTAGTAGGGTTATTCTTCTTTCCGGTATGCTAGTGTAAGGAAAACCTGTTTTCACATTTCCCTGGATTACTATTATTGGTAGAATTGTTCTTCTTAATTGCAGATTAGTTCAGGTCATATGAGATCTCCAAGTTTGGCTAGAGGGCTTGAAGTTTTCTTTCTTCTTATTTCTCTTCTCATTATTTCTAATATCATGGATGTCAGGAGTCCGCTTTATACTTTAATTTGTATTCTTATTAATGTGTTGTTTTGCTTTGGTGGCCTCTGCTTTACAAGTTTGCCCTGATTTTTTCTTTATCAACTTTACCTCTGAAAGGATCGTATCGGTATTAGATTGCTGTTGTTGGACGCTTTTCGTATCTTCCAACAATGACGAGATCTACTGAACTCACTCCAATATACTTACGGCGATTATAATCATGACAAACTTTAGCTCTTTATTTTAATCAAGAACAAAGCTATGCTCTAATATAAAGTCTATGCTTACCTTAACTTTGTTCGTAACATCTGCAACTGTCTCTAGAGGTTCCCGATAAAAGGATATAAATATGAAGCGTTAAGCATCGACCCCTTGTGAGTGCGATAATTCCCATGATTTAGGGGACTCCATTACTACTGAAGTGGTAAAACGAGGTCATGGATGGATATGAAGCATTCCCTCTCCTCTGGAGAGAGAGAGTGGATTAATTTGTAATGTTTCCACGACTTTTGTATAACCACATCAACCAAGAAACTCCCCCGTGGTTCCATTCTCAGCCGTCAGAACAGACACGAACCAAAGGTAAGAGCACCCGTGACATCTTACAATTATTTTGTGCAGACAAAGGTACCACTTCAGGCAGCATATAGCTATACTCAGTGCACTATTATTATTTTTTAGTCCATAATAGTTAGTATACTTTATGGACCTCCACAGTGGTGCAACTATAAAAAAAAAAAAAATCTTATTGAACAAGAAGAAACTTCTTTAAATACACCGCTTTATTACTTTAGGGCGAATTTCCCATTTGCATGGATCATAATATCTACAATTGGAAACAGTGTATTGAGATATACTTCTTCATATTTGCTGTGCCGGACATTGTTTAATGCAAACGATGAACACTTTGGCACTCGTGAGCAATTTTATGAATTTACATTAGAATTATATTTGATACGTCAATTTGAAAGCAAGACGATCTTATGTCATGTATCGCTTAATGTCAACGAATATCAAAAATCGTAAAGATCAAAAGTTGCATGACGAATGAAATCGAGACGGGACAAGCAGTTGCATTTTAGAATAAAAATACTTATGCTAAGGATAAAGTAGTGGTCCAGCAGTGACCATGTGTTTTAACTTAGTGTTTTCTATAGTGGACGTAAAGTACTACGACTTACTTTTCTTTATACGAATACGATAATTAAAAAAAACGTAGCTTGTTATTTAACAAAGTAATGCGTTCGTTATCATGCCAATCTGAATGATTTGACTGTTGAAACTAAATGGTTCGATTGCTGAAGTTATTGAATAAGTTGTTTCGGGCGTTTTTCTTTCACGTTTTGGAATAATTTGATGAAATCATATTTTGTTAAAACTAAATTTGAAATAAATTATTGAGAAAAAGGATCTGTGAGTAAAAGATTATCAAAGAATTTCATACTTATGGGCTGTCAAAGATATAGTATCCAAGCAACCTGTTTACACAATCGCAAAGAAGAATACCTTACAGTATCTTGCACGTACAATTCTATGAAAATTATTGATAATAAGAGTAAACTTATTTCCATTATAGGCTTTAGTGTAAAAATAGTGTAAAATAAATAAAGTATAATTATTTTTCGGAGCAAATGTAAAATACAAACTTTAATGCTAAAAACAGCAGCTGTCGCAAAATGCTTATTTCCAACACATTGGGTAATGACAGGTGGTCTGAAAATTTCGTAGGCTGACACATAGATGGTGCTACAAGTATTAAATCCATATTACTTTTAATTAGCCCTAACCTTCTTCGTCCCGAACAAGATCATTCTCGTGAGCCACTAGTCGGTTTGTATGTGCCACTTTATCCATGGCTCTGTCTGTTGCACTTTTCTGACTCCGGTCGATTCTGTCAGCTACCTTCATGATGACCTTATATGGCACTTTCCAACTGCACTGACGATTTGGGGCTATCCCTGTACTACATGATGACTTATAGAGGTGCACTGGATCTCCTTCAATAAAACCTCCCAGGTGCACTCTTGCACCTTTACTGTCCTTTAGCTAGCCGCTGCCGATCTGACTTCTCCTTGTAAATCACTTTAGTCCTTTGTGCTTTCTTGAGTTGTTTCTCGCGCATTTCAATTTACCACGGTTCCCGCAGTTACGCATCCATGTTACTACTGTTTTCGGGCATTCTATTCCGTAGATATTCCGTCTGATCTTTCTAACCATTTTTGTGATGCTAAGGTGCTCTGCATTTGCTACTCCTCGATATACTTCCATTATTTCCTCTGCCTTGGCTTGTGGTACCGCCCTCAACTTTGTGATGCTTGAACCTTTGTCCCTTTACCATATGCGCCGCAAACATCCATCTTCGAAAATGAGGTTTTGCCGCTGAGCCCAACATGCTCTTTTTGCAGAACTTTTCTTTACAAAGTTTTTATTTCCTCCTAAAGCACCTGAATCTTCCTCTCTTGCCCTTTCGACTTCTTCTTTCCGCACCTTTACGTTTTGTCGGTTCGTCTTCTATGCCTTCCGCTTTATCGTCGAATTCTGTTACTGCAGCATGGATCCTCTCTGCAGGAGCTTCATCTTTTGCTTCAAGTTGCGAAGGTACCTCCGATATATGCTGCTTGCGGACGTTTTTTTGATTATGTTTATCTAATTTTGATGCAAGTGTTTGATAATCTCCTTTTCATCTAATTTAGACAATATTTCTTGTTTTCCTTCCTTTCCTTCTTGTTTTCGCTCATCAAATTTTAACATCATTTCTTGCTTTTGTTCATCAAAAAGTGCTGTATTTGTATTTTCTCTACTCTTTTCTTCGCTACATTTTGCTTTCGCGGTAGTATTTTCTCCAAATTCAACCAAATTGTCGCTTTGTTCCTTTCCATCAACGTTATATTGGTATTCAAATATGGATAGGTTTTCTCCATCTTTTTCTAGATGTTCTCCCAGTTGTTGTTTTAGTTCAGCTTCACCACCAGCTGCGCGGAGGTTCCTTTTTCCCACCTCTTGTTTCAGCTGATCCATTTTGAGATCCTCTAATTTAACCATCTTTCTTGCTTTTCGCGTTCCCACTTCTGAGATCAATTGTTACGATTTTGCCTTTTGTATTTTTCCTTTAAGCTCAGTGCGTATCGCTAGATCGCGAAAGGCGTAAATTTTATATTTCCAACTATTATATTAAATTATATTTACAATTGGATGATTTTCACAACTTATTAAAAAGAAACTATTTCTTCTCACTTCCAAAAACTTCTTCAAATGCTTTTCTTCTCCTCTTTTACAACTGCAAAGGTGCCAGATTGTGCTTCTTTCATTGACAGCTACCAAGGGGCCAGATTGTGCTTCTTTCATGGACAGCTGCAAAGGTGCTAGATTGTGTTTTTCGCAACAATACTACGAAATGTTTATAAAACTACTAAACTGGCACAACAATAATAAAACTTTCGTTCTAAGAAAATTAAAATAATATGAACGAATTTATACCATATTTCGTGTAGTATGGTATACGACTTGAATAATTCTTGTTGATGTTTTTACAGCTGTTTGTGTAAGGGATCTTGTTGTGATTGATACTTGATGTAATTGATCATGTCATGACAGCTTCTTTTTTCGTCATCATTATTGTTGCTTTACTTACTTTAAGCTTAAGCATTTTCGGAAAAGCTATCAGGTTTTTCAAGCGTTGTAATTTACAAGACCTCATCCGTATACGATTAATAACTACCTTTTTAATCTTATTTTTCTAATGTAGTTTTTAGGCTTTTCGAAAAATGTGGTATTTGAAGGTGGCGAACGAAGGAAGGCGTTCATTTCAAAAAAATTTAACATTACTACAAGTTGGCAATTGACTTCATTAAGTGATTTCTATAATATGTGTTGTAATATGGGCGGATCTCAGCCATTACTGTTACTAGTTATATACATATATAAATGATATCACATAAGTTTATCATTATTTGGTTTAAATTTTCTCGTATACCTTTGCTTTGTCGTGTTTTAAACGGTTTACCTTGTAAATGGTGAAGTTTTACTCTAAATTTTGCAACTTTTTTTTTTCAATTCAATTTCTATTTTTTTTTTATTTCGTCAATCTTGCTCTTAAAAAGGCCACAACGATATTTCTTACTTTTGCAAATTTATTCTTGTTTGCGGCCAGTGCTCCATTCTTTAGTTTGTCTAGGTATCAATACATTTTGTTTTTCCCAATCAAGCATCGATTAGTTTCACCAGTGAAGTAAATAGTGAATCGTATACAGCAGTTTTTTTGAGACGAAGAGATTTATACTCCCGGATCACAACTTCGTTTAGATGCCCACACGCTATTTGATATGTTGCTGTCTTTGTCTATTGCGAGTGAGAGAGAAATTTTCTTTTTTTCTTTTTATTAATCACTTTTTTGCATAATTTAAAATTGAATGCTAATAAATGGTATTTTCTAAGACTAGAAGTAATATATTTACGACATCTAATAGCAATTTAAGTGTTCCAAACGCACGAAACCAAATTCAAAGTCGTTGACAAAATCAGACGATTTATTGGACAATGCAATTAATAAAGACAATTTATTAAAAATTCCGCAAAAATGGCAAGAAAAACGTTAATTAGAAAACATTAATCTTCTATGTGATCAAAAGAATCCTAAAACCACCAAATCTCCAATACCAACGCTTCAACATGCCAACCAACGGGTGCGTCAGATCTTGCGTAAAGCACAATACTTTCCTAAGCCGGCATTGGACAGTTCTTACCAATTTCGTAATCAAATATTAAATGATCATTAGTTTGGGGAAAAAGAAATCCATCCAATCTTATATGAACTTCAGGACTTTATTTAACATTTCGAATTGGAAAATAATGGATTTCTTTTTCCCCAAACGAAAGAAATCCATCCAATCTTATATGAACTTCAGGACTTTATTTAACATTTCGAATTGGAAAATAATGGATTTCTTTTTCCCCAACAACACAAACACAACTGCTATAGAAAAATAATTATTGACAATTGGGGCATACAATTTTTCAGACCATTTTTTTTTTTTTTTGGACAGAAATTCAGTGTACTAACAGACCATAGACAGTCTACATATGACTAGACAGAAATGACTATGACTTTGAAAATATTTACAAACAAGATTTCCCGAATGCGAATTCATTATCACACGTTAAATCACATTTAAATTACTTAAAAAACTTAATAGTTAAAACCATAAACGCTGTAAACAAAGCGTATGTTAAGATGAAATAACAAAAATGCGAATAAAAAGAAGAAAATTATATTTGATTTTTATAATTATCGCTTATATCCAATTACGTCATCCGGCAAAAACAAATTTCAAAAAAACAGAACTTCGAGGCTCTACAATATTAGGTGGACGTAAATGTTTTCTTTCTTTTTTAAAAATACATATGAAGATTTTTATTGTGTATTTGCTATAGTTTATGGGTAATGAATTACTGGTCCTTTAACTGATTTCCACAAATTTATTATTGTGATCGAAAGACATAGCAGAAATAAGCAGACAAACAGATAGACGAACGGACGGAAATGTTTAGATGAATTCCGGATTTGATACTACTCAAGTATATGTGTACACTACGAAGTTCTTGAAGCGTTTGTCCTGACGAGTGTTACGCACATTTTAACAAAAAAATTGGAATTTCGCTACTCCAAAAATAGATAGATATTCCAGGATAGTGCAAAGAAATACGTGTAAATTTTTGGGGTCGTATTTACCGTAGTACATGAGAAATCATAAAAAAAATCCCCACCTGTTTTTGAGGTGATCTCAGCTTACTTTGTGCTGTACACGCGACCATTCCTGTTTTAGGCCAACCCTGCAAAATTATATTTTCAGAAAGAAGTTTACTGTGCACTCGGCTGACTACGGATTTGACTGTAAAGTGTGATGATGAATCCACGACAGAACGCGGCACCCGCTTCAAGAAGCTTTCATTCATGCAAAAATAGTCATGTAAGATGGTCATTGCATTGGCTTCTGATACCACGGAAGAACTCTAGCCAATTTGGGCGATCAGACTGGTCAACGTCATTCCTGTCCATAGTACCTCGCTTGAACGACAAATCGTTGCTTTCGAAGAAGGAGAGTTGCTGTAATGCTTCACGATGATTGTTACTTTCAATAGTATTTTTCTCATTAATAGCAACGTTTAGTCAACACATGAAATTTACTTCCTTCCGTTGTTTTGAAACTAGCAAGAGTAGCGGTAGTAAAACAATTGTAACTTGTAAAGTAATGGTCGGAAGGTCACGAAAATTTTACATATTTCGTTTGAAAGATGGTACTATCCGAAAATCATATGAATCCATCAATAGTGTCAACATTTATATGTCATCCTACATTATTATTTACTAATCAATATTATTAGTGATCTAAATTAAATTAATCATAAGAATTATGATAATATTTTTAATACATAAGTCGTATCTTTTGCAAAATGAACAAGCAAACCAAAATGGTAGTGATTCGCTCTTTTCTGCCTTTTCAATAAATCAGATACTGAGCAAGATTCGTGAATTCGTGAATTTGAGCGAATGGCTATATTGAAAGGTACAAATTTTGCTATTATTTCAATCACATATTATTATAAAATTATAGCAAACATTTTATTGACTGCTGTTGTAGTAATAAAGAATTAGTCGCTATTATTATTAACATACAAACCTGATCAAAATAGAAGCAACAAGTAATTTTGTCTTCTGCATGCAGTTCTTCAACGCTATTCGGTAGATAACGGATTCGCAATTCTGGTCGCCATATACTCAATTTATCATTAACATTTAATGATTTCTCCACGTGTGTGTGCTTCTGTAGCTGAGGACATTCAGTATTTGGGCAAGTGGCATTCCAGATGTGTATGAGTAACTTTTGTATTTTGGTTGTTTTATTCATCCATAACGTTTCCTTTGTTACCATATTCTGCAGACGTAAAGCATAATATTTGGAGTTCGGCTTTTGATCTCTGGGTATCAGAGCTATTGTTTTTTCGATAACATCCTGTACTGTGTCCGTATGATCGTTAACATTAATCGCATGATGCGTATTATTAGGCCAATAGATATTTAAACTAAATTGTTTGGGCGAGGTTGCTGTAAATGGCACAAAAATTTAATTAATAATTTAATTTAAATTTAATCTCCTCTTATTGTTACTTACTTTGCGCGTTATTAAGGGATTGTGACATGTTTCTTATGCCTTAAATACCTATATTTGTTTTAGCCGCAAACGATACACATATAAAATTGTTACGTAGCAAATGCAACTTTTTAGCGCTCTATTCACTGCATGTAGAGTCAAGTGATTTGCTGGTATGTTAATGGGTACTCTAAAAAAAGAAATTGAATGAACACATGAATGACAGGTAGACAATTAGGTGAGAACAAGGCAACCGCAATTGCTTTCGAAGTATAGATGCTAACATATTCTTTCTTTAGTGAGAATGTTCAACACTTCCAGTTCAGGTGGAGAAAGCAAAATGGTAATTGGTAAATTACTGCTAGTTTAAAAACTCAGACATATTCTATAGTATTAATAATCAAAAACGATATAAATTACTTTCTTTTTCAATTCATATATTTAAGATTACTTTAATATGTTTAAAAAAACACTGACTCTAGTATTTTTCTAGGAACCTCTGGTTCAATATTCACAAAATACGAAAGTAAAGCCAAACTAATTAATGTATTAGGTTGGGGAAAAGGTAATCCATCCAATCTTATAAGAACTTCAGGACTTTATTTAACATTTCGAATTGGAACCCAACCTAATATTTCAGAATCCAATAAAAACATGTTGGTAGACTACGACTACGAGCAAACAGTTGCTTATAATCGATCAAATTTATTTCTAATTAATAAAATTGATAACTGAACACTTCAGAGTTTATCGTCTTTTTCTTGGCTTAAGGGTGTGAAATTATATTTATATATTAGTTTGGGGAAAAGGTAATCCATTATTTTCCAATTCGAAATGTTAAACAGAGTCCTGAAGTTCTTATAAGATTGGATGGATTACCTTTTCCCCAATCTAATATAACTAGCAAATTCACAAACCAAAACTGTTAACAGAGGTCTGTTTAACAGTTTAACATAATCCTGTTAACCAAAGTCTCGGAAGGATATATCAAATATTGTTAAAATAGCACTATTTTGGAACTCTTTTGAACGAATATGATAAACAAAACATCAATTTTTGTTAATTGGGTAAAATTTAATATAAAAAAGCTTTTCTGCTATGTCAAATATGATATTCAAAAAGTGGAAGTTTAATTGTCTATTGTGGCCAAACTAAGTATTGCGAAAAAACGGAACTAGTACCGGATGATTCCTTGGTAAATACCCTAATTCCCTAATACCCTATGCTAAGTAGAGCAATTTTCAATGTCCGCACTTTAACGTTTCCCAGTGTGATAGAAGATATCATTGCACGAAAGGCATTTTTATTTGTTTAGGGCATCAATTCAATTAACACACTTCAAAAGATTAAGAATTTAATAAAATACAAATCTTAATAATCACTTTCAGCCACCGTTTTGTAATAACAATTACATGTTAAGATTTGAAAAAGTATTCCATATCCATTTATTGCCAGTACCACCCTTTCAAAATAGCAATGGACATGCGATGTCTTACATTGCATTTTCTTTGCAGTCTAGATATCTGTTAATAATAATCAATTTTAGTACAAACGCATATCGCGATGCAGATATGGTTTTTTAACAACGAAGACATCGACTTTTGAGTCCATGAGAACTTTACTTTTCCTGTTTAATTCGAAAAACAAGCGATGAACAATAGTGACGTTAGGATATCCAAAATCAAATAATAATGATGCAGGCTAGGCGAACCATTAATATTTATGATAAAGCTGAATTCCATTGCTATATCAATCCATACTAGCGAGTGCCATGTAGGTGTACTACGGTAAACAGAATCATCGTTAGAGAATTTTACCAATAGCGGTTGAAGTTGAAACGAATAACCGTCGTAATATCAAGTCATGATAGCTTTCAGCATGAGGAAATCTGACCCAATATAGAAAAATACATTTAGGAAACTTTAGCAACACCAACCTAGAACGTGCTATCCTCCCCGCTCTTCTTGTGCACAGCCTGAGGACGCTGGTTTTATTTTCCTTACCATATTTTGTCTAAAAGATGGAAAAAGTAGTGACTAGGTATAGACAATACTATGAATAACATTCCTCGGGGCATTTCTTTTATAATAAGGACTAATTTTAATAAACTACTCGTACTTGGACGAAAAAAATATCATCAACAATGGCTACATAGTCAGACATCAGACACATAACGCACTTAATCGTTGACCGAACGCAGTCTTATTTTTTTTTTTTTTTTTGATATAATATGTCCATTTTGAACTCGACCTATTAACGAAAAACCTTTGGGCCAGGTTTCAGAGTTTTATCTGAATAACTACAATCGGATGGACATTATCAGCGCCAAGGATATATCTACTTTGTAAAGTCCTTTCAGCAACTGCGAGAAAATATTTCCTGAGAATCTTTCGTCAATGGGGGGTATATAAATAAGCAGGTTTAAAAAGGAGCCGTCTCGAGGATATTCATTAGTGGTAGACATTCTAATTCCTTCCTTTTTCTTAGAATTTTTGTACGCAAACTCAGTTTGCATCTCCACCACCGCTATTTCTGCATTATCTTGCTAATGCATGGCTACACAAAAGGATTATCTACATTTGTCCTCAAATTTTAACATTATTTTGAAAAGTTCGGTAATACTTTTTATCAGTCTACAAGAATTTTAGTTACCCTTAATAGGCGATGTTCATATATTCCTTAAGGCGTTGTATTCCAAAAACTGCCAATAAATGTAGTACTTTAAAAGTTTTTTCTCTGTTCTTGCTGTTTGACACGCATATTTATATATTTTATATGTGTGTATTTATGTTTTGTTATGTAGACTTTTTCTCGTTTTTATAAAGTTTTAAGAGACTCTTTCTTTACAATTTTTTAAATGTATGTTTGTCTATATCATTTTGTAATTTTTATTAAATTCTTTCAGAAAAAATATGATTTTTAAATATACGCGAATGAAATTTTTTATAAAAACAACCACCTTCGTAAAAATATCACTTCTATATTGCACCGAGAGTTGAAGCCAATACATTAAAGTAGATGTTTGTAAGAAACCTTGCGAATAAAGCAAACAAAAAACAAATACCCCTAGAAAGATTGCCAGACTGACAAACATTTCTGCAGTAACATACACCCAAAATACAGGTAGTAATTATTCTTCTACTGACAACATATTTTTATTAGGATATACGCATTTTATACACTATAATGATGTTTATAGCCCGAATTGAAAGGAAAACGTCTAATCAAAATTTAGACGACAATTATGTAAATAAAAGACAGTCTCCAGAATGGGAGATATTCAGAGTCATCGACAAAATTTTGGTGGTCATAATGTAACTAATATCAGCGGGGTCATTATGTAACGTTTTTACTATCAGTTTCCAGGTGATGTAACTTAGAATCAATTTAGTATCATGTAAACAATTTTCGCTCACTTTGCGAGCTCTCTGTTTGTGTCAAATTTTGGTGACACCAAATTTGGTATCGATTTCAACAAATTTGCACTAGTATTGAGTGTAAACGAATAAAAATTCCCACCACAGTCTGTTTTAAAGTTGGATTTGTGAGAAAAAAGAACAGCTGTTAAGGAGAAACATAAACAAACCTAAGTGCATTGTCCAACCTTTGCAATTAAAATTATGTCATACAGAATATGTTTACATATGTTTACATATATGTGAATATGTTTTTACGTATTTATGCATGTTTATACATATTTATATATTAGGTTGGGGAAAAGGTGATCCATCCAATCTTATAAGAACTTCAGGACTTTATTTAACATTTCGAATTGGAAAATAATGGATTACCTTTTCCCCAACCTAATATTAAAAATAAAATATATTTATATATACAAAATAAAAAATTTATTTATTAATTTGAAAGAAATACATACAAACATTCAATTGAAAACCTTTCAAAGCACATAAAATGCAAATGCTCTACATATCACTAGACAGACATGTACGCTGAATATATAATATATGTATGGAAAATCAGCAGTTTATGTGTATATATATATATTTTTTTTTAAAAAAGTCTTAAATTGATGTTATTAAAAATGGATTCTAGCTAAATAAGCAATCACTGACCTTCCTAAAGGTAATGAAGAACTTATTGCATGAAGAAAGGAATAAAGAATTCCAAATTATTTCTACAAAAAAGGGGGTTAAATGCTAGCTCTTCATAAAATGTGGTTTGGATTTTGAATATTCGCGACTTTATTATAAATATATTACTAAAACAAGTTTTACAAACACGTTCCAAATACCAACTTCGCGAAATACATTTTTTAATTATGCCAGACAGTGAAGCAAATATGCAAAATAATAAAATTATTTTGTATTATATTCCTTTATGTAGAGCACCACGCCATCAATTTACGAAGCAAAGAGTAAGAAAATGAAATGGAAAGGAATGAGTCTCAAAGAGTTGACTTTCTTTCTAAAGAAAACGCACATTAAAAGTTAATTTAAAATTCAGTTCAAATTTATTTCATTCCCTAGCTCTCCTGTCCATTTCAGTAACCACTTTGAATGCAAATTAAATCCTTTCGCTCGCAGTTTACATCAACACGGAACACCGCTTAAATAATTACAATTGTTTTTTAATTTTTTAATTTAATTTCCACGCGTTATTGCTAGCCAATGCCGAGTAGATGCTACCGTAGGTAGAGGAGTTAGAATTGTTAAATTTTGAAAACACTTCAATTAAACTCATCTTACCATCAGAAAGAAAATATAGAAAGACTACCACCACGTTGACGGTTCATTACATACGATTTTTTTATTAGAACTTAAGTCAACAAGCAATTTTATAATGATATATGTTAAATGTTTAATTATAAGTGCTTCTCTTTTTTTTCACTTGCATAATATCTATTACCAAGTGAATATTCCTTAAAATATTCTGATCCATTTTCTTCATATTCCATCTTTGTGGCAAAATATTTAGTGCAATCGTTTAAATTAGCGAAATTTCTTGCTCCGAACCAGCCATCCAAGCTAGGATTTTGAGATTCTTTCACACAAAATGTTGATTTAAAAGGGCGCATTTCTTGTAGTTCTTTCAAAAGGCGCCTTTTTAATCCTAAATAAGAGCGAATAATTTATAAACAAAGATTACAAGTGAAGAATTTAATTAACTTACCTGGAAATTGTGAACAACCGCCAGTAATAAAAATATTGTCGGCTAAAGTCTGTTGCTCATCAAGTGGAAAGGTGTTAAATACAAAATTTATTAATTCAGCTAGGCCGGTTTCACTCACACCAACCATGCTGGGTTGGAAAAGCAATTCAGGTGCCCTTAAAGACTCTACACCGACGTGCAGCTTAAATATGATATTAGTTAAAAATCATATCAATGTTATATATATACATATATATATATATATAAATGTTATATATATATATGATATATATGTAAATTTTTATAAAACTAAAACTATATATATAAAACCAAAGAGTTAAGAAATATGTAATATTAAGACAACATTAGTTCTCGAACAGGACAAAATGAAAAATTGTACTTTTTGGGTAAATTAACGTAGGAATTAATATAACAAACTTTATTGTTTGTTTTAGAAGTTTATAAATTAAATTAACAAGAACTTCAAACTTCATTTTCGTATCGTTGAACGTAGTCGATAGCATAATAGCACAATACAGAATAATTATTTATGAGTCACTCTATACCTAAATAAATAATATAATATGCGCTCTCTGTTATTTCTTTTTCTCTGTTATTTTGTTGAGCTACGTTGTTACACAACTAAACTTGACCCTTAAAAGTTTCTAAATGGCTTTTATTCACCGCTTAGGAAAAAGTGTCTATTTAACATCGTTGGTTTCGATACGCAATATTAATACTTCTGGCGTATGGAGACATAGCAAAGCTTACGATTGCGATGGAAAAACTAAAGTAAACATTTTCAATACGCAGCAAGAATTGGGCGTCATGATAACAGGTTATAGCCAATATGGATTTCGTTTAAACAACGATATGGTGGTTATAGGTCCCATAGCTGTGTTTCCTAAGTATAAGTGTCTAATCATAAATTATATAAGTAAAATTTTGTAACGTTTTGCAGATCTGTATTATCTTGGAATGTGAATAATTTAAATGATATAAACGAGGAAAGTTTATCATTATTCACAGCTTTAGAACCTAAATTAGATGTTCTAATTGTTGGGACAGGTGATCAAGAAATGACACCTAACTTCTCCAAAAGAATTTTACATTTTATGAGAACACATAAGATTAACACTGAAGTTTTGAGGACAGAACAAGTTAGGTTATATGTAAATTCTTATGAAGTATTTAAACTTATTGCCCATTGTTTGCAGGCTTGTGCTACTTTCAACTTCTTAAACGCCGAAAACCGTATGGTAGGTGCCGCTTTAATACCTCCAGTACATGTCGCATATAACGAAAATGATCTCTTAGTTTCAAATAAGAATACTTTAAAATATTTGACATTTGAAAATGATGAGAAATAAATAATTTGAATTTATTTACCTGGTATAACTCCGCCGTATTCTCTGCGTTATTCTGTTCATGCTCAATTATGTGTGCTTGATGGTGTTTTAGAATGTTTTCATATTCCATTAATTTCTCGTTTTCAGTTTCACTGTCACTTTCGGTTTCAAAATTGATTTTTTTATAAACATCCCAATCTCTGTCGTCTTTGCCAAATTCATCAGTACCCTTTTCATCAGAAGCCAACAAAGAAATTATGCGCATTCTTTCTTGTGATGCAAGAGTATGACGTTTAACCATTTCCTGGCGCCTTTTACAGCGAGATGTTTTTTTTTGTAACAATTCCTTTTGCTTTCTTTTAATATCATTTAACCAATCGGCTAATGTAACATCGGATGGAGGCTGATATGATTTATTACTTCGGGGACGATTGCATATGACATTGCTGGAGAGGTTGGTTGAAGAGCCGCCACCGTTCTGCACATAAAGTAATTAAAAAATTGTTTATATAATTCTTATTTAATGTTATTACCTCTTCTCGTTTTTCCTTCAGTCTTTTCTGATTAGCTTCTATTAAGCGTTTAGTAATTTCTTTGCGTCTCTTCAGCTTTTCCTCTGCTGCAGTGGCATTGATTGTGGATGGTTGAACATACGGCAGTTGTATTTTCTTAACGTTTTCATTGTAATAGTCAATGTTATCCCACATTTTTAATTCCTCAAAATAATCACGAGCTATAAAGCTGTGATTGTGAAAGATGCTTTCTATGCGTGTCAAAGTAATTGCATTTAAATGTGCCGGATATTTCATTTGTAATAAACGAAATAAATATGATATCATTTGATACCCTCCTAAATTTAAACGACGTATGTGATCGTGCTCCAGCTGTCCTCGTAATATAGGTATTACATGAGTAGTATGATAGCCAAGCGATAAAATTAAAGCATTACTTTCATACACACGTTTATTTTTATACCAACTAAATATGGAATCGATACCATAGCATACAGCGGGTACTTCATAACATTCAAACAATAGTTCGTTCATAGCTGCAATTAATAATAAATAAAAAATATTCGAAGAATATTTGAACATTTTTCAATCACTTTGTCGACAATAATTCGGATTTGCCAAAGGCTCTGTTATCAATACCGGATATGGCTTCCAATCGTCTCCAGTCGCCAATTTATTAAATATGGAATCAAATATATGCTCCTGGTAAATTGGATGTGTAACTACATTCCTTTCGAATTGATTCTTTATAAGTAGCCTCATAGCATCCACGTCAATTTCATCTCCTATTTGGTAAACGTTTTCAGCAATGGGACCATTTTGATCTCTCCTTTTATCTTTCCGCGGTTTTGCGATTAAATTTCGAAATTCCAATACGGGTTTCTCAGAGTCATTATAACCAACACGGCATTTGTACGAGCCTTTCGTAAAAGAATGGATCAAATATGTTAACTTTTTAAAGCGTATACTATTGTCACCATTTTACCATTATCTATAACTATAATTTTATTGGACAGCATGTTGCGATATTCTAAAATCTAACTTTGTCGAGCAACTCGAAGAAGAAAAGATGAAACAACATATAAGTACAACGGAGGCAGTTTGGATTTTAAGAAATAGTACGTGCGGTTATCGTATTTAGAAAAGTGTTTATAGTTAATAAATACATATAAGTAATTTTAGCGGATTTCCTTAAAACTAAGTCAGCGAAAATGAAAGAGCGCGTAAACAAGGGAACGTCTGAAAAAATGAAACATTCCGATTGTGAAAGAACTTTCTCAGTGAATGGCAGTATAGCAGAAAAAATTTGCTTTGGAAAACCTATATAGAAGTTTTTAAGATCCGACGTCGGTTCACAGGTTTATGAAAACGTTTACGTGACGACAGTAAATTTCGTTATTATTGTTTTGTGGGTTCATATCAGTTGAATGCTGAATGTGTTTGTTCGTTTCATATTCAAAGCTGGGGCGTCACTATGTAACTAGTACTAGTTTTAAAAATTGATACTAACTCTTCAAAAGGTGATTCGTGATAGTGAATTTCATTAGCATTATATAACAGTATCGCTAACTTTCCCGTAGTGTCCGTGAAATTTTCCAATGTAATGGAGAGCCACAAAAAATGACAGCTAAATTAACGTTTGTTTGATTTCTGCAAACAAAATACATGGACAATAACAAATAGAAAAAATTAAATAAAAACCAAAAAAGTGCAATATTTGTGTGAAATATTCAAATGAAATAAAAGGAATGCGAATTTTAAACAAGACGCATATGAATTAGCGAAAATTCCATATAAATGTAAGTAATATTGTGTATGCGCTTTTTTTGCCTTTTTTACCAACACATGTACATATTTTTCACATATTTTTCTTTTTTTTTCTTTTTCTTGTTGTTTTATCTTATATATTTACTCATATTTACATTAGTTTATTTTTTGTTATTGTATTTTTTCTAAATCTAGTTATTTACTTATGTTTTTCATTTCTATGTCCTTTCCAATATTGTATACATATTTCATATCTGTCAAGTCTAACTGTCTAACTGTCTAACAAGTATTCAATAATTGAAGAATTATTGAACAGAAATTTAATACTCACTTTATTAATTATTTGTTTCGAATGAACAAAACATCTGTAATAGAAATATTCTACGCGTATAGCGTCGCAGTAATCGTATTACCTTTGACTTTATTTGAAGAGAAAAGTCCTCCACTCATAAGATTCTCTTGAAGTGATTAGAGGTCTCTGAGCGTTCCTGGGGGAAGTCAGTGTGAGGTTCTTCTGGGAATGAACTTGGATTTTCCCCATAGGTTTAACTGTGTTCAAGGGAAGATGCTGAGATTCTGAAGACACTGTAAGTTTTGCACACTGAGACTCTCCTTTGGATCTCAGATATTTTCCAGGTCTTTCCTTTTTCTTGTGGGCAGTTGGGGAATTACCCGTCTACTGCAATTAAGTACATGTTCTTTCAGCGAGAAACTCGCGTCAATAATCGGTTCTATTTACAAAGCACTCCAAAGGACTAATCACGCCTTGACACATGGCCCAGCCCACTGTGCTGGTTTTCCTTGGTTTTTCGTTCCTGCCATTTTTCCATGCCGTGTTTGTTTTCAATGCTGATTTTACATACAATTTTCGTTGGAACTATCCTCTTTTGAGGTCCTAATAATCAAACTGAAAGTCTCCTATACTGGAAAGCTCTAAATAATACTCCACCTAAAGACAACCGTCCCAAGTTTCTTTCAGGAATTTCCTTGATTACAATGTCAACATAATTTTTTAAAGAATTTCATTGTTTATTAAATTTTTTGCCAAGTTCTCTTAAATAGTGGACTTAGCGTTTAATTCGCTCTGTTTGTTCTTGATCACATTCCTTTTTTCGTCTCTCCCATTTCTCGCACGTCTATTGTTTTCTCTGCCATTATCTCTGAATCGCTTTTCTAATGCTTTCATCTTTCTAATTCTGATGGCTTTTGCTTCCCGGGTTCCCTTTTTCTTTGTTATTCATTTCCAATGATCTTTAATTTGTGGGTTTTAAGTTATATGCCGCTGGCAGTATCGCCAATTTGTAGGTCTTCACATAATTCACAATTCAAATATTTTTTTATGATGTTTTTGTTTCGAATATCATTTTTATTCACTTATTTTTTCATTTTCAGAAAACTTAACGAAACCAATATATGATTAGAATATCAAAAATAAAGAATACTTAGAAATTCAGCAATAAATTGGTGGAAAACACGTATGAAGCACTTTGTACCGTTATCGAACTAAGATATTAAACTACTTACTGTATACGAAAATAGCTATAAAAATTCGGGCTAATACGAAACTTCAACGGCTTTGGTTGTATACCTGCTTCATTTTTATTGTACTCTTGCCACATTGAAATAAAACATGGTTTTTCTAAATTTATTGTTTTGTCGTTACTAGTACTTAATACTTATAATACATCTACAAATATATATATATATATATATATTACTATTATGCTTAATATGAAGACGTGCTTTTATTAATGTGTACCGCATGCCTTTCTTGTTTTCGAAATTTCGCTCTTCGGTTTTGGAACCATACCTTAGCATAAAATTCAAAAAAAATTAAAGCTTATTTTGTTCACCTTAAGATTATTGTGTTGTACCTGTACTCTAGCTTCGGTTAAATCAATTTTCGTTGCAATTTCTTCTCTCGTATAAATATCGGGGTAATGTGTTTCTTGAAATATTTTTTCTAGTTCTTTAATTTGAACAGAATTAAACGTCGTACGCATTCGACGTTGCTTTTGTCGCTCTGCTTGATAAGACATTTGATCATTTGTATAATCTAAAAAGAAGAAGAAAATTTAAATCCAATTGAAATTGCATTCAAACTAATATTCGAAAGTTTGACAAAAATCTTTATTAAAACAAAAAGCACAAAGTTCTTGATAAGTTAATCCATCTTATATGGGAGTTGTGTGTTTAAAAACTAGGGGGTCATCATATTTAATTTTGACATCAGTTTCCAGGTGATTCAATTTACAAATTGATACTATTATATTATGTAAGCAAATTTAGATGGTGATTTCCACATTGTGCGCTCTTGGTCTCACTTTGAACAAGACTAATGCTGCTCTTCCACTTTATAAATGCAGTAAGAGATGATTTTTTTGGAACCTATAATTGAGAGCATTTTTAATTTTCCGAATCAGCTAGCTCGAATCAATCAGTTCTCCATATTAACACTTATTTCTTAAGGTCAAACCAACTACTAAAAATCTTCTTTAGTTCACTCGCAATGCGTTCAAGGCACGCAAGCAGATGTTATATACACTAATTTTAGTAAGGACTTTTGCTATTATTATGGAATTATTAACAGTCAATAGTCAGTTCAATCTGGAGAAATGGACGGAATACATTAATGATTTTTCATCTACTATTAAATCATTTCGCATCTTAATGTACCCTGTCGACCTTAAAACTTTCATTCCCCTCTAACTCAGAACTTCAACCAAATCTTCTCCGACCTAAACCATATAGTTTAGTCATATGATGCTCATTCAATTCTATGATGTTTAATTTAAAAAAAGTGTAAAAACTCTTCTTTTTAAGACAAAATACGTCCACATCTTAGTATTGTAGTGATCGCACTAGCAGAAGTATGCGAATTCGTTCCGTGATCTAGACGCTTCTTTTGATTATAACCTTCGCTTCAATTTACAATATTTCACTCTATTTTTCCGCCCTTACAGCACAGTAATCTAAAAAATTATTCAATTTTATTCTTTCCGCCATCTTATCTTTCAAACCGGGGTTCTATTTTTATTTTCATTATATATTGCCCATACATTGTTTTGGCAATGACATAGTAAGTGACTTGTTATGGCAAGACCATAAGTATTTTCGGCGGTAACAGCTGTTTTTTTTGTGCGGTAGCGACATGTTGACTTTGTAAACGGTTTTCGTTTCCGGCATTCTCGTTCGACGTTTCTTTGTTTTTGCTCTTGCATTGTCATTGATTGCGAAAAAAATGATAGATAAACGTTTGTATTGGTATACTTGAGAACAAAACATTAAAACGTGCAGTAAGTGATTCTTTTTACCATTTATTGTTATACCAACCATAAACTAACTTCGTATTAAACAGTCATTCTGAACTCAATTTTGCCAATAGTAGCATTTACATGTTTGTCTAAATTGTGCAAAGAAAATAATAAAGACGTGTATCAGGAGATGAATAGAACGAAAATTAACTTAAAAAATAGTGACGAAAATCAGTGATACATATAACACTGTTAAAGAGAAAACCAAAAGCACTTAATTCTAATTAAAATCGAATTGTGTTCCTTAAGTGCGTATTTGGAACATACTTGTGTTGTATGTGCAAAAATGGCAACTGAACTTTGAGAAAGTACTCAAAATTTAACTTTTTATAAACAATGTGCAGAAACAAAGCAATAAACTGTTATAAGTGATTCAGAAAAAATAAAGCAGACGTGTGCATAAATAATTTCAGGACGCTGTGACTCGTTATACTCCCTTAATTAATGTATCTAAACCTGTTTTAGAGTAAAAAAAAGCATTATCTACTTGCATACACAAGATAATCATCAACCAAAAACACGTTCTTGCTGTTTTCATTTTTACTAAAGGTGTTTATGCTGGGATACTAGCAGTTTAATTTACAGTTCCTAGACCCTGCCTTTCACTAGGCAGGAAAAAATCATTAATAAAAATAGAAAAAAAAATCGTGTGAAATCATTTTTGAATTTGATTTCAAGATAAATAAAAATACTTTAATAAATAATTATAAACTTATACTATTTTCAAGAGCTGTGATAATCCCACATATTTAGATATTTTTCTGGAGAAGCTACTCTTTGAACTAAAAAAATTAGAATAAAAGAATATATACCAGCCATTGATGATGATGTATTTAAATACGTTAATATACATAAATTAAAAGAAGAATATAATAATAATAAAAAAAAAAAAACAATGATGTTATAATTAGAATCTTTAAATAGTCCAAAAGAGTCATTGGCAACATAATTAAACATACGTCAAAAGATAATCACAATCAGGTCACTTCGGAATAAGAAAAACCTTAGCCAAATTAAAATATAACTATATATGGAAAAACATGAACAAAACTGTAAAACAAATTGTTAACAGTGTACCAAAGAACAATTTGAAATAACCCATACCTTCAAAAAGCTTTGAAGTAATCTCAATTGGCGCTGTAGGACCACTCTGACGTTCGGATCAATATAAATATATATTGACTATGCAGTGTGATTTTACAAAGCATATTATAACTTATCCTTTAGAAACTAAGGAAGCTAAAGCTGTAGCAAAGGTACTAATACAGCAATGCATACCAAAGCATAGACTTTTTAAAGTACTGAAATCGGACAAAGGAACTGAATTCAACAATAAACTGCTTAAAGAAATCAGCAAACTTCTGTAAATAGAGCAAAAATATTCTACCCCTTACCGTCATGAAACATTGGGAAGTATGGAGCGTAGCCACATGGTACTAAATGAATATTTTCTTTCCTGGCGATATTCCACATAAGAATGAAGAGCCAAATAATATCGATAGTTATTTAGTTGAATTGAAAACCAAATTAAGATTTGTGTTATAAAGAGCTAAAGAATTACTAACAAAATGTAAAATAGAAAGACAATTATAGTCTAAATACAACACAAAAATAGTAAAAATTTAGATTTAGTTGTATTAAGAAACGATATAAAAAGAAAAAGTGAACCACCTTATATTGGTTCTTATAAAGTAATTTACATAAGCAATCCAAATGTAACTATTAAGATCTCTAAAAATAATACAAAGTTAGTACATAAGAATAACGTTAAGAAATATTTAAATGCATAAAAAAAATCTTTTTTAAACAGAAATTTTTTCTTCTTTAGGGTGAAGGTGTAATAGACATACACTAACAAAAAAAAAATTTCTTTCACCGTAATTATTAGTAATATCTAGGTCAGTACAATATTCAAATTTCGCAAATTGTAGTTTTACTGATTTCTGGTTTCCGGATTTCTTTATACGCTTAAATACGTAGCATTAGCATTTTTCAATATTTTTTTACTCTTCATTTTTTTGTTTGTTATTGCTATTTTAGTTTTAAAAAATGTGTATAAACCGGTTTTAGAAGAAAGAAAAGCATTATCTACTTGCGCACACAAGATAATCATCAACCAAAAAAAGGTTCTTGGTGTTTTCATTTTTATTAAATGTGTTTAATTTGCAGACCCTGTCTTTGACTAAGCGGAAAAATATAATATAGGATTGATCAAGAGTTAAAAATTTCTAATGTGAACAAAAATTACAGTATATTCCTAAAACTTAATTAATAATAGACATAATAGACTTTCTATTAGAGACTTTCTATTAGAGATTAATGTTAAAGTGAATAAAATGAGAATGAATGTCAGTATGCAACTATATCTAGCGAATATATTTCAATAATATTAAATAAAATTGGAATTGGCTATTGCTCCTTATATTATATAAGAAGCAAACAAGCAAAACTTATTTGAGTGAGTTTTATTTTCGTAATTTTGAAATGGACTAGTGGGAAGAGTAGTTCAAGGCATGGCGGCTAGTAGCTAAATAAGGCGACAATTAAGAGAGATTTTCATTAGAAAATCCTATAGATATGCCGGCTCTGAGGCGACTAACATTCTCGGCTAACGAGACTTTGTAGATCACTTTGCAACATGCGATTCTCTTTGCCGGAATAGGCTGTCCTCAAGATGGAGGTTAAGAACCCTCCCCGGAGAGCAGAGGCTGGAAACAGGTATGCTGCCACAAGCAGTTCCGTCCGTTCTAATCAGGATAGTAATTGTTGCGTGTTCAAAACATTAAATGCTATTATCTGCTTTGCATATTATGATTTACTTAACCTTTCTCTGTACAATTTCGGCTTTTGATAGGCTTTAATTTACTCGATCAGACAAAAGTCATCATATCACATCAGCGATAAACGTCGTATTTTTGAAAAAATGTTGTAACATTTGTAATCTCTTTATGTCCATATTTTAAGGCTACAGCAACCATAATAATTCTTATTTTTATTTATTACTTCGTCCAACATTTTGGTTTTTTGAGTTTATTATCAATTCACCATCTCACACTGATCCTTAAACTTCAGTCGAGCTAGCTCGATTTCGAAAACCACATACCGCCGTTTTTCGAACCTTTTGTTTAAGCCGATTTCACTAATTACTTTCGGCGTTTGTTTGTTGCATAAGAAGATTCTTACTGTTTATAAGACACCGCCAAGTGCAACTTCAAAATTATCGAAGACGAGATTATTATGAGAGCGCCTCCGAACTTCAAGTATAATTGATGGCATTTATTTGGCGACAGATTATATGACACATACGCAAAATATAATAATAATATACACAATTTGTTGCCTGTTCTAATCAATTGTAGTCTATATTTTCTAAATCTCTGTAATATATGTTTGTTTCGAAAACACATACAACCAAAAATTTTATGTCATGAAAATTAGATCCTGGTTTGAGAAATTCGGGACACTTAACTGATCGTACAACAACACGTAGACAAAACAAAACTGGTAAGTAAACGAAGAAGAGCGTCGATACAGTCTCTATCACGTTTAAAGTCTACTTGTTGTTTTGTGATCAAATTCTTGGATTCAAGATGCTAAAATTATCTAAATGTCATAATTTTTGTGGCTTGACCTTAGATAACGGTGTGCATTGGTACTCTTGTCTTATGGAATTTCGGTCCGAATAGGAACCCTTGTATCAAAGATTCAGTTAGGCTCTTCACGACCTTTAACGAACCTGCCTAGTTGACTTCTAATACACCGTTTTATTTTACATCGATTAACGTGAACGCAGTTACAGATTATCGAGACAGAAGTACAATCACCCGGTGGTAAATTGCGGTGAACAAATCATCGAAACAAAATTACAGTTACCTTGTCGTGGATTACGGCCAACAGATCATCGAAACACAGCTATACCAGCAACAGACACCGTCATAGGAACGGAGCAAACAGGTAAAACATAAGTGCAGCAAACCGAAAAACAAAAGTACGTTTATCTTGTCATATATTGCGATCAACATATCATCGAAACACAGTTATACCACGCCCAGACATCGCAGGATATTAAATCAAGAAACTGTGGGCCGAAATAAACAAATTCAGAAGCGTATTACTGCTTTGCCTGCCCGTCACCGCACGTTGATTTTTCTTTTCTTCTTTTTCCCTTTTCTACAATTTTACGTGCTAAACTACCAAAATAATTATTATTATAAGATTTAAGCAACGAACATAACTGAAACTTCCGACCAGACAGTAAAATTTAAAAATAAAAAATTTACAACAAATACGAAAGTTCAATACATTTACTAAAGAAATTTATCGGACAGCACCCTGAGAAAGCCCTTAGCGACTACCACAGCTGTAGATAATCTGTTGCAACCTCTGTATACCTCATATATTGATTTTATTTTGCTAAAGAGGACCAATTTTTTTTAAGATTTGTCTCTTGAAAGAAGTGCTATACTCCATACACGGAGTTTAGACAAATTTCGAGTAAAGGGTGTCTCAATAAGAGTTCATTTAAAAACAATAACTCGTATTTTCTAAGTGAGTTTTGATATTTTTATTTCATTGCAAAGCAGACGCGCTTCACGACTCCAATGACAGGTCATTACTCTTCATGAAATCTTCGATGACGTCCTTGAGCTCAGGAATTGTTTCTGGTTTATTCGCATAAGCCTGAGATTTCAGAAAATCCCAAAGAAAGTTATCGCACGGCATTAAATCGCACGATCTTTATGGCTACTTGATATCAGAATTTCCTCAGATGATCTGGAAAGCATTGCTGGAAGATATTTCATGCGTAGTATGTCAGATGAGGGGCGATAGGATTCAATAAAAAAAATTCGATAAATAGGCTACTTGGTGATTTACAGATAAATGTACAAGGCAAGTACTCCAACAGCATGTGTTAATCTGTCAGCAAGAAAATGTTTATATATGTTTCAGATACGGATGTCAAGTCTACATCTGAATTTTCAACCAGCTATTTAAACTCATTTAGCATTTTGGTGAGACTCTATGCATATGTGTATACTATTCTCTGTCCATCGGGAGCATTACCATTAACACGGAAAATCGA
Source organism: Glossina brevipalpis (assembly GCA_000671755.1). Lineage (NCBI taxonomy): Eukaryota > Metazoa > Arthropoda > Insecta > Diptera > Glossinidae > Glossina > Glossina brevipalpis. The sequence goes on along the minus strand of KK351065.1, from coordinate 914,116 downwards.
TTTGAATTTCGGATCATCACTTGTTACAGCTAAGTTTTCCGGCTTCAGAAATCAGGATTTAGCCATTTCTCTTGTTTATGCTAGTTAGTGGAGGGAAAAAGGGATACGATTTCTGTAGCTCACATTTCTTAATGTTCTCTCTCTCTCTCTCTTACATATCTGACAATTTATGTTATTTTTTTTTTGTTAAATTCAGTGGGAATATTTTTCTCACTTTCTTTTATTTGATTCAGCGATGCATACATAAACCTTGTATATGTATTTACTTTTGTTAATTACATTATATACATTCTCATTAATACGATATACTGCTCAGGCCAATTGATATATCTAGTTTTTACTTTACTGTGATCTGCACAGATCCATCTGCTTTTGTATATAGTTTGTTAATATGCTTATGCTAAAGGTATTCCATATATTTCACATGCTTTGTTTATACATTGAAATTGCTATATATGTATATCGCCTCTATATATGTATAAAACTACACATAAAAACCCGCTTTTGCTAATCTTATTATTGAATCACTTGCTTAATGATTAGGGTTGTTCGGGTTGTGTAAATTCGAAAAAATGTGTAAAAAATAAGCGAAAAACCGACAACCACTAAATGCACGATGCACGCTAATCAACTGCTACCTACATATATAGTACTTTATTCTCTTCAAAATTAAATACTTAAAGAGAGAGGGAGCTAGCGAAACTTAAACTTACGAAACAATAGACAAAAACAAATGAGAGATCTGTACATGTATGCGTTGACTTGTCTCTGCTATAATCGATGCGAGCCGAGAAAACGAAATAATCACATGCACAGTAAGCAAGAGTTATAACAAATCGTGCAACAAAAAGGATAATAATTAGTGAATCGCGAGATTATTGTTGCGCTGATTTAACACATATATATTTGGACAATTTATTTATAGACTGATTCTCATTAAATGCATTCAATTATTCATATAACATACTTTCTTTGTTTTGCTAATCAGATCGGTTTGTACCGTTAGGTCATATTATGCTTAAATTCAGATTCTTACACGTAAACACACACATGTATCACTTCTACCCCATACAGATGCAATTTTCTTGTGAACACAATCTTTGCACATCTAGCGGGGCAATCAAAAATATATAGGAACAGTGAGCGTTGAAGAAAATCTTTTTTTAATTCTACAGCAATTAAGTTGTGAGGTGACACTTAATTTAATTTAATATCCTTGCTGCCTTTCCCTTATACAGGATGGGATCAGTCAGGTATTTACAAGTGTATAATACGCTCTTGCCTGACTTTCCCTCGGGCGTGTGAAGGGAATAATCTTCCTTTCTTTCCTTTGGAAAGAGGACCAGAACATGGTCAGTCAATAATAACAATAAACAAACAATAAACAGTGACAAGTTAACCAAGGCCACCCTCTAGTACTTGCTGGCTTTCGCTTTTCCTCTTCTCTATAAAAATAAACACTAGTCTGTAAGACTGATTCTCCCCGAAAAAACATTACCAAATTCATTATCAAATTAAATAAACACAAGGTTTTTTTCTTTTGTAATGAACACCTGTGCATTTTCTAGTTTATTTAGTTTAGCCACCACAATTATTTCGTCGCATTTCCATTGGATTGGTTCGAAGGTGATTTAAACTTAATATCGTTATAAATTAACCTTAAGAAAATGAAAAACTTTGGCGGTAAAGATTAAGCAACTTTTTCACTTACATAATCATAATCAGTAAATTTTTCATGTTTGTTTTTTCAATATTTGGTTTATCAATATCTACTATGACAAACAGTAACTGCTATTTGTCTAGTATGCCAATGCATAGGACATGGGCTAACTAGAAAGTTCGATATTTCTTCTTTATTTGAAGTCACACAAAGGTTATTAGGCTAAAATGTTTCGCTGCAAAATTTTCAGCTTTCTGCATGTCATTTCTGCACAAGCTTCTAAACCTATCTCTTAAAGGGACAATTCGCCAAGTCGATCGTTGAAGATATTTGATGGCTCTTCATAAGGAACACTCATCAAACATTCCTGCATTGATCTTGATTTAGAAGTTTTGAACCTGTTCAATTTTTGTCACAGGTAGACGTAAACGTACAATCTTTGCAGCTCTATTAGTATTCCTTTTATTTGGAGGATTTCTGCTGTTTTGCCGTTGTCTTCTCAATTTTCTGCCATTTATAATAAATTATCTTAGTTCAAGGCTCGTTAAAATTGTTGGGATTAGATATAAATTAGCTTGAGGCATTAGACTTGTAAAATCTTCTACCGCATCATCAGTTTCAGAAGATTTCCAAAGGACTCAATATTATTTTTACAATTAAAAACGTTATATCTCCATGAAGGGCTTTGAAGCATCGTAATCGCAGTGGAAAATGATCAAAACTTAAATTGTCACTGTCATAAATGTGACAAATTACTGGCAATATAAGAGTCAATGGCGAAATCCAGGAAATCAGGAATTTTTCTTTACTCAGTTATTATTGCATATGGATTTGTAGAGCTCTCTCCCGTTGATGTTCACCAGCTTAAATTCCCACTAATAGCAGCAAGTCTTACAGAACGTTCAGCGGAATATTTCCACCCGATTCGAGGCTTAAGGAGAACATTTGAAGGTGAAAGTCGGCATATTCAGATTGATTATTTAAGAGGACGGGCGCAGCTAACGATACGGGACTGAAGCGAAAATCAGAAGATTAGTACGACCGATATATATAAAGTAGTAAAGTTGTTCCATAATCGTTAATCGAAAAACCACCAAGTATGACATAACACGCATGATCTAAAATCAACACTTTGGATTTGGGAAGTAGAAAGGACGCAAAAGAAGTAAATATTGTTGATTCAAATCATTAAATTGACTTTTACCATTATTAAGAATACGTTGTTGGAAACAAAGTTGGAGTCGATATAATTTGAAAATGGTTAAGGGGCCCACATATTCTAAAGCATATTAAAGTTGTTTTAAACCTGTTTCATGGAGAAAATGGAAAAATTGCAATGCTTCTACCACATTCATGTCCTCTAGTTTGGTCGGAAATTGATGTAGATCTTGAAACATGCAAAACAGGAGTTATTGAATGCTGTAAGAACTTACCAATGTTGCTATTGTAGCGTTCGTGGGTCAAAAGAACTCTTAAGAGATTAGGATTGTTTAACTGCAGAAGAGAAATAAATTGATGTAAAAAACTGCATATTTTCCTTAGTAAATATTCTATTTGTCTGAACTTTTAATTCCTGTAGAATAAAGTGTTGCAGCCTAAAGGCTGGAATTTTTGTATAGAGAAGTTCAGAGAAGTCGAAAGACACTGCCTTTTCTCCTTCTCGTTTTCTGGTATTCATTAATGATCCTCTTTGGTCGACAGAAGCGGCTATTTATTCATTTAATCTGAACTAAATTTTGAAGATGCCCCTCATAGAAAATTAAATCAAATTCATTCGTAGTTTATTGCTTTCTCCCTTAATATCTTTTCCTCTTCCCTATTATCATTTTATTTGTAGCTCTCTTCTCAGTTGACGAAACGTTCTTTTATGGCACATGAAAATTTCTTGTTCTCATTTTTTCATTAAAATTTTGATATCAGTTTGCATTGATGTTATTTCACGCAAGGTTTATATTTCTATGGCTACGTATTCCAATGCTCAGTTTTCTTACAATTATCATGTTTACTTAACTGCTCTTTTTTTGTTAACCAGAGTTCCGTACATTTATTGGCGTTACATACTTTAAAAAGCTATATTAAATAAATTTTTCAAGAAAAGGAAACTTTTATTGGTTTAATAGATGCTTTAAATCTGCTAGAGCATGTGGGAAAAAATTCATTACTTGAAAGAAATTTTTTCCTCGAAATTTCGGGTATTTTCGCAAGCTGTTCAAAGATAATGCCTATGTCATATAAAACCTTTCTAACGTCTAATATCTTGCTAATGTTCAAAAAATGATTTTAGAGGATGTTCATTTAAAAACATTTTCAAATAAAAATAGATTAGCGTAGCTCCATCAAGACGATCGTTGCATGAATATGGTGCTGAGACTGATTCGAAAATGGTCGGTGTTTCTGTCAAGAAATGAAGAGGTTGGCATGACGTTTTTGAGACTAATTATCAATTCAGCTATGAATATATATATATATATATATATATATATATATAGCAGTATATATAGATATACTATATAGATGTAGAACTTTAAATGTTTTTTTTGCGATACAAGCTTTTTCAAAATCGCAATCATTTCCTTTCTGATCATTCGTTTTCTACAGCTCCAAAACAACACTTATTTTTAAAAGGACATTCTTTAAAGTATTACATAGAGAATTTTCGATATATTAGCATATTAAACATTTTTATTAAAAAAATATTGCCCTTTTTGGATGAAAATGGAACTTTTTCATTACATTAGATACCGCCGAAACTCTTAAATTGAAGATGTTTCACAAAAATCGATTTTATGTTGGAAATTTTTAGTGTTTCTCAATATATATATATGTTTTTCAATATACAAATATATATTTAATAAGCTTCCAAAAAGGTTATTATTCTATTATCTTTCCTTCCGTCCCAAAATAATTGCCAGCAAAGTACTTTTTTGCGCTATTATTATGTGGAGTCCTTAAGCGAAAAAAAAATTTCGTTTTATTCCTCAAAGCATTTATTAATATATTTCACTTCGACGAATGAATTCAAACTGCTGCCCGTATCTTCTTATGTTTAAAAACTAAAAGCTTATCAATGTTTCCATTTTAATCTGTAAGAGTCTAATCCTATTCTCTCCGATTTAAAATTAAATTAAATATATGAACTAAAATTTTTCGTTTATACCATAACCATACTCCTATATAAAGGCGTGAAAAGCAGAAGTAATTCCGTAGACGTTCACTTAAGAGTTATAGTAAAATCTGCTTATCTTTTCAAAACAGCAGTTTTGTGTTCTAAATTAATTTTGCTTTAATGTGTAATAAAGCGTTGATCTCAGTTAGCTCTTCTTTAGTTTGCTAGCGCTACCAAAGGCAGGAGTATTCGAATGAAAATAAAACTGCATTGTTCTTAAATTTTTCAATTTGTTTTACCAGTCAAAACCTGCCATCGTGATGGTGATTTAGAAAAGTTTAGGCAGAAAGGAGCGAAAAAACGAGAAGCATTTGTACAGGTTCGAGTCAAAAGTTAAAATATCAGGAACGGTGGGAAAAGTATCTGCGTAAGGAGTGTTTTAATTTTTTGTTTTTTTTGTTTTTTCCTACACACAATTATATTCAGTTTTTATATTACTATTATTTTATTTTTTATGTATGACGCCAATCTCTCTAATTAGGAATGGGCATCTTAATTTGATCTTCCCTTGACCTAAAAAAACAAACACCACTTGCATGCGTAACGCTTTTTACGTTCTAAGGGAGGACGAATAGTGCTGTTGTTGTTTTTGACTTGAAATTCGAATGAAGCGAGTAAGTTGTTTGATTTTTTAAAGCGTTGTATACATAATACAATAACAATAATACCTAAATTTCAACGACCCTAAAAACAATTGCACGCTCTTCAAAAACTATGTGCCTTTCTTTCGTGACCAAATGAAATTTAGTAACATGAATTTCCAGAGCTTATAAAGCTTTATTAAAACCCTCGATCATTGATGCAATTTGAGACATGACCTCTTTTCTTTACCAAGTTCAACAGAAACTCCTCTATTGAGATATAAATAGATTAAAACTTATTAATAATTTCATTGTCTCAATTGTCTGTCTATTTTGCTATGCGAATTTCACGGTACTTTGTGTATAAAACATTTTTTTCCCACAAAATCACATATTGTTCCTGTCAATATTCACATGTTTGATTTTTTTAGGCTTTAAATAAAAATAGGAAAATAAAATCTAAATCGATCGTTTTTAAAATTTACAAAAAAAAATTGTTTCTTTTATCTCTTATTGCAGTGGCACCTCTTTTTGATCGGCATTTACAAGAAGAATGCCTCGGTATATCGTACGTATCTTTAGATAGGGGTTGAAGTATGACGAGATAAAAAATTCTTTTCATTGATTTGTGACTGTGAACATAATTAATAAAATATAATAAATTATAATCAAAGGATACAATATTAATCAAAGGACGAGTTGTGTTGTAATATGAGCATATAAGTTAAGAGGGGTTGCTTTCTTGTAAATTTATTATTATTCATTTTTCCTTTATAAATTATTCAAATCATTCAATTGAACTTAAAGTAGAATTTCATATTTGATTTGACAGTCAGTTAATTAACTAGAAAAATTACCTGGAATTTGACTGACTAAATTTGAATTGCAATTTAAGTATACGTCTGGTCCATCTTTTCTTTTATTATCGTATAAAGCAGACGCATTTATATCACTTAAAACTGATTGACTGCAACAACTTTTAAAATGATCCATTATCAAATCATAACTAGATAACATATCGTGACCAGTGCTATTTGAATTGTAAATTGGTTTCGGTGAATTTCGTAGATTATCCGTAATTACCAAGTTTTTCAAAGGAAATTCCATAGTCCTTTTGAAAACTCCACTTTAGAAAATTGATCTATTTAGCGCAAGTGGTTATTATGTAAAAGATGTTTGATATAAGAAATATTTACACACAAATATTGATGATGTTGTTTGATATTGTTTAACACCTTTTCTTTTGTTGGCTTTTTTGTGTAAACCGAAACGGAAACAAAAGCGGAAGTCTGAGCAATTGAAACGTTGTATAACGTAACTGATTTCAATTATATTGTACAAAAACAAGCAGCAAATAAAAGTAATTGCTAACAGAGGAGGCGGTCCCAAACGTGTTAAGGGTAGAAAATAAATTTTCCTACGAGCCGATAAGTATACTACGCGTGCAACAAACATGCTATGGCCACTACAAGCACTTGACTTAAGTTGTGTCAGTTAATCAACTCAATTATTATAACACGTGCTAGGGAATATTAAAATTATTTTTTATATAAAAAGGCAACAACGTACAATTGAAATGAATTCGGTTTTATTTAATGTGTTTTTTTGTTTACAATATTATTCGTAACATTATTCACTTACGTGTGTATTCATATACTTTGCATAAAGAATTACAAACACCAACTACCAATGTAGCAGATTAGTATTGTCGTCTCATGGAAAATATTGCATTATTGGGCAGTGCTTTAAGTGTAGCAAAAATATTAATCAACTACACAGAGAATGTAAAGTCAATTAGTTTATTGCATCAACTTGAACATTTCGATCACATCTGTACCATATGATGAAAGTGCATAATATTTTTCTTTCTTGTTCAGTTTATTAGAAAAATCGTGAAACAAAGAAATAAAGTGTGACAAATGCTTCAGGGTATTAGATTATGTGTCTAAAATCCATTAAGACAATTGTAGAATTGTTGTATACGGTTGTGGCACTTGTCCTTCAGCGATGAGTGTGATAAGTAAATAAGATTTTCATGTTTTCTACGGCAAAATCAACCCCAAATACCTACAACTTATGTACAGACTTTTTTGCACATTTTCATAGATTTTAGATCGCAATGCTAGAAGACAATGGACGGAATCAATATAAAATAATTATTAAGTGATTTTAATAGAAACATATAGTTTTCTTTGTGATAAATTTTGAATTTATGATATTTTTAGTTAAGATTTCACACTTGATTTAACGCATTAAAAACAAGAGAAGAGGTCTTTGATATATTGATCGGCGATATATTAATGCTTTAAATACAATAATTTTTTTTAATTTTTTTACCTCTTTTTAGTACATATCTAATTTATTGCAGACTAATATTTGTCATCATAATTAACATAGGAACTCAGTACAAATAAATAAAATGCTTCAGAGAGCACATTTTAAAGTTGAAGGAATCAAACCATAAAGAAAAAAGAAATTATATATAATTTGAATCGATGTTTTCTTCTTGTGTATATATACTAATAGGTAGAGACCATCCTTTGTGTGCGTCATATGTAGTCATATTTTTACATGAATTCGAATCTATTAACTAAATGTAAAATATAAGAGCCTGTTGAATTTCCAATCTGATTTGGAAAATTTTCTAAAAATAAATACAAACATTATAGTAGTGGTGGGGAAGGCGCATGTTCATCGATCGGCTCCAAGCATCAGTAAGCTTTGTTGATTATGGGTATACCAGTAAATGGCTCAGGATTAATTTTGCAAATATTTTTTCAACGGCTCACGGAAATACTTGTAAATTCGTCTTAATTTCTGGGACAATCACAAATTTTATACAACAACTAAGAATATGTGTTTACGAACTTGGATATTCCGACGGACCTATGGATGGATAGACTTAAAATCATACGGTGATTATACGTTGATGCATACTGTGCCGAAATTAAAATCTACTATTATGCCTATTTTTTTTGAGGAAACAAAACTTCGGTACTATAGCGCATAAAAAAGAATGAGTTGTGACTGCGTCAAGTTAATGATTTAATTCGTTAATGAGAAAAATTTGAGACAAAGTTTGTTCTTTTAAATAAAGTTTTGAGTCGTGATTCCAAATGGCGATCAAAAGTGACTAAATGGAATACAGTATTCATGCTGATCAAGAAATGTGCAAACACATGCAAACGTTTAAGAAGATTAATATACGTTCCTTACTCTCTTTATTCTTCTTATATTCTGATACTGAGAGGATTTATCATTTACGTAAATGTTGCTTTTTTAAACGATATAATTTCTGCTAAATATTTTGGAGACCTTGAAAATAGTTATTGTTAAGAAACGTTATGGTGGTAAGAAACCAATCAGTCAGACTAGGCACTTTATATATATATTTTGGAAATTTTGCTTTATTAACAAAAGCCAAGTATGGAGAAAATAATTAAAATATTTAGTTTATCACCTCATGTGGTGAATAAGTGAAGTATGCTGTTGTATTCAGCAAAGAATTTTACAAAAAAGAGCGTTTTAACTTCTATTTCTTCCATTGGTAGTTTTATGAAAATCGAGAGCTGAAGTAGTTATGAATTTTTTTTAATAAGTGGTATAGTGGTTTGTTTCATAATATGAGTGTTTTAATTGCTTTCTATGTTTGGAAGATTTGAAAAAGTTTTTTCTATTCAAAATTTGTATCAATTTTAAGGCTAAATATCACATTATGTGTGTTCCCTAAAAACAAAATAATTATTATGGGTTTATATATTATAAAAATTATAATACATTTACCAATATCCGCATTTATCCTTGTATACGTTTTAGAGCAAAAAAAAAAAAATGTTCTTCCCTCAGTTTTTCAAACAAAATAGTGGAACGAGAGCTCTATAAATGCAATTATTTGTCTTCAATTTGAAATTTTTCTGAAAATATGATTCAGAAAGGAAAAATAGCTCTAAAAAAAAGGAGTTAATTTGGATATATTCTTTTTGTTTTTGGAAAAATCTTTGAAAAATAGGATCTGAGATCGAAAAAATTTCCTATGATGCTTACGAGAGAGTTTTATTTGGAAATTATAGATAAAGTTAAAACAAGTAAGAAAATTATATTCGGTTGTGCCAAATCTTTTATACCCACCGCTCTTAACTTAACAAAAGGCAAGAATCTGAATTTTAATAGGCAAGCGTGGCAGATTTTTTTTATTTTTATGAAATCGTCTTCCAATGTTTCTTCCAAATTTTAAACCAATATATCCATTTCTGCGGCTAGGAAAATGTTTACCACACAAGTTACACAGATTGACGGACGGACGGACATGCTTAAATCGATTTTAAATTGCATGCTGATCAAGAATATATATATATACTTTGTTAGTGATGAATATACTTCTCACCTTGGGTGGTGAATATAATTAAAGTTTTAGGTAAAATTATAGCTAAAGTTAAAGTTAAAGTTAAACTTAAATTGAAACTTAAAGTTAAATTTAAATTTAAAGTTAAACTTAAAGTTAATGTTAAATTTAAAGCTAAACTTAAAGTTAAACTTAAAGTTAAACTTAAATTTAAATTTAATGTTAAAGCTAACGTTAAAGTTGAATTTAAATTTAAAGTTAAACTTAAAGTTAAAGTTAAATTTATATTTAAAGTTAGACTAAAAGTTAAATTTAAACTTATAGTTACAGTTAAGATTAAAGTTAAAGTTGACCTTAAACTATATTCATCAGGTGATTGACAATTTCGAAAGATATGATTTTCATAAAAAGGTTTTAAGGCTTCAAATAGCACAATTTGTTTGATACAATTATTTCAACTATAATCTAGCATATTTGCACTATACTTTTGGTTTAATGGTTTTAAATGCTTCCATTGATCTAGCAGAATTATGCTCAATATTGTTTTTTATGTTTTATAGCTATATAGCAATTGGGGAGTAACATTATCCGCAAGAGTAATAATAAGAATAAAAGTAAGAAATAAGAAAAAATATACTACAGCAATAAAATTTTGTCTTTAAAGTATTTTTTTACAATCTATCTATTTATATATGAATACCAAAATCAATACAAATTATTGTTTTTAACTACTTACGCGATTTTAATTTAAAGATAATTTTAATAAAGTATTGTATTATTTTATAGTTAAACATTTACAAGTTTTTAACCGGATACTTTATTAATTAATATAAAACATACGCATAATTTAATTTAATTATCAATAAGATTGAGTTATTAATTTTCTTTTTAATTTTTACAAAGTTTTCTTGTAAAACAAAATTTTTATTTATTCGATATTTCGCTCCTTTGTGAGTTCTTTCAATTGTTTTGTGTGTATTATTATAGTATTTAATATCTGTTTTTATTTGTCATCGCAACGATAACATTTCAATGAAACAACAACATGTTACGAGCACAAAATCTCCCTGCTTGTTGCTTGATTTAATATGAACATCACCACTTAAGCAAGAGTATGTATATATCTTCGCATTTGAGCGAAACCCACCCTTATATTATGCGAAGGAACGCGGGCAGTTTTCTCTCTTTGCGTTTCTCTCTGTTGTCATTGTCATTTACGTTAGTAAAAGAAAGAGATGTAGTGGAGGAGTATGATCAGCGGTAATCTACTGTTTTACCAAGTAGGTTATTGTCCTTTTAAATTCGCCAATAACGAAAATAGTTAAGCAGATCCCCTACCCGAAGTAGCTACAAAAGTAACTACAAAAAACTGAAGGAAAACAATACCCAGGTTGCAATTTTTCGAACGCGATATAAATCTAAAGCTAATGTAGCCATATTTGAATTTATTTAGGATCAAAATAAAGAAATTAAAAGAAATTAAAATTTAGAGTGTCCATTCTTTTATTAAAATTGCATTTTATTATATATAATTTATGTATTTTCTTATCATTAAAATTATAATCAGTCTTAATAATTTGTTTGTGATATAATTATAGAAACTCTTCCGCTTGCTCTTATGCAAACTATAAAACAGAGTAATGTCCCGCAATGGCTGGAAAAGAATCCTTGAAGTTACTGCTTATTGAGCGCTCATATAAAGCAATTTTCAACAATAAATTTTTTATTTTCATGAGTAAGACGATCTGAATAATTAATCTCTGCTGGTTTGGTCGATCTTATTTTTGATTTGGTATAATCGAAGTCGACCTGGTATTTGCAGCCCATTAACTGGCAAATAGATAGACGTTCGAATATGAAAAAATTCATCGCCCGACAACTTGAGTAAACGAAACTATAAACCGTACAAAAGGTTGGAAAAAAGTGGAACTGTCCTATTACGACATTGTCCAGTAAAAGAGTATCTTTTCCCGGATATAGAGTGAATGTCTTATGCTTCCACTTTGTTAAACGGGTATAATGCTGGTTTACAGCCGTCTTTTGGGATGAAACATCTGTGAAATGTCATTAGATCTGCGGCTGCATTTTCTAGTGATGTGTTCTGAGAGAACCCCTCAAATTCAGTGCTCTGGCGAAAACCTGGGCAATGTTTATGTATCTTTTGATTAACTCTTCGCGTCAATAGCGGTTTGGCAGCGATCCAATCATCGACATCTTTTCGCATTTTTTTTAGTATTTTAAAGTCGTGTTTGTACGCTGGGTCCGACAGAACTTCTCATTCGAGCTGCAGCAATGTTTCCTTCGCAACTCTTGCAACGCGTGGCCGAGCGTTATCGGGCAAAAGGATGACTTTGCGACTGTTAACCGCTATGGCTGGTGTTTTTTGCAACAATACATTGTTCAATTTGTTTAACTGATGTCGATGGACATCTGTAGTTACAGTTTCTTTCGGTTTCAGCAGTTTGTCATACACTACACTTTGCAGATCCCACCGCATACGCAGTAAAACTTTATGGTCATGAATATTCCGCTTCGGTGACGATGTAGATGGCTTTCCTGAATTAAGCTGTTTTTTTTTTTGGCGTTTGAGACTGTCTTAGTAGACCCACTCTTCATTGTCAGTCGCAATACGTTACAGAGAACTTTTCTTTTTTTTTTGTGTAGGAAGCAATGAAACAGTTCGAAATGGCATTTTCAGTCAATTCGTATGGTAGCCTTTTCGTTCCTTTTGAATCTTTCTCAACGCATGTAAACGTGTAAAAATAGTTGTTTCATTAAATGCTAAGCTGTTCGAAAGTTCTTTGGCAGTTTGAGATAAGTCTCGCAATTCACTGATTTCGAGCAATTTTGGTTCTCCATGCCATTTTTTGTCATTCACATAAAATCATCACTTTTAAACCCTTGAAACCAAAGTCGACAATTGCGGATGGAGCAGTATCACCTCAAGCTTGTAAAGGTGTTCGATGGACTTCGGCAAATCAAATAGCAAAAGTAACAAATGTCGAAATTGCAATTTTGATTGTTCCACGATTGCCCTCTGTATGCACTGAATAACTCAGTAATATTAAATGGAAAATTGTTATTTTAGATAGAGGAAGATCAAAATCGTATAATTTAACCATTATGTACAGTTTGTCATTTTTACCGGTGGAAGCTAAACCTGAGGCAAGTACCTAATATAAAACATTGATACTTCGTATTACTGTATCATTTTCGCCAGTAGATGTCGCTGACCAAAATGTATGCACCTACCTAATAGCAGACTCGGAAGACAAGAGCACCTCTAGCTTTCTTGTCCGATCCCCAAAGCCTGAACTGCTAAGCAATGTGATCAAAATTTAATGTCATGAAAAACTTTTCCAGAACGCTAACTTTAAAAGAGGTGGCGTCACTATGGTTAACTGCAGTGATTACTTTTTTCGAAGTGTTCAGTAAATATAAAGTGTTAGGATTCGAGCTAACAACACCGAGATCAATGAACAGGATAGTGTAGAATGAATCTTTCAATAATGGATTCATACCTCTTTTATTTTGCTAGAAGAATCTACAAGATCCGCACTAAGATTCCGTAACAAGGAGGAAGTATGATCAGTTACGGTTGCGAATACCACGAAAAGTATTTCAAGATTAATATAAAAGGTCGAAGAGTGGATGTCGCTATTTTGAAAAGGCGTCACGATAATGCATGTAAAACTTCCAAATGTCCGATCATATCGAAATTTTGCACGCATCTTTATCTGCCATGAAAACGTAAAATCGTTTTTGAAAAAGTTAAAAATAGCAGCCTCTGCAAGAAATATTTTTAATATAAGACCTTTTTAAATGCAGGGAGTGGTCCGATCCTAACCATTTTCGACAGTGTTTGTGTGCTAAATTTCGTTGGAACATTCAAAAATTGCAACATGTAGACTGAACAACGTGATACATGAGCAGACTGTGATGATAATGATTAAAATATAGAAAGTGGGTTATAGACGGGCTCGTTTCAACAGAGCATAAGAAGAATAACTCTAGTACGCTTCGGGTCGCTCTCCATGTTCCATTCCGCCTTCGGACACTACTCGATTTTCACCACTTCGGGCTGTGGTCGTTCATAACAGACTTTGTGATAAGCTGTAGTAATCACACCGACGTATCGAACCTTGAAGAAGCCGCTCTCCCGTCAGGCATCACTCACAACTCTGAGTTGTAGTTCGGGAGTTAACTCTTGATACCGTTCTTGACTAACCGCGTTGAGTTCCTCATTACCGCTTTCGGGCTCAACTGCACCTTGGTTGCGTAGCCTATCGAGACGTTGTCCGATCTCTCGACGTAACTCCTTGCGGCACCCCTCATGATTTTTATTGGCGGACACCCTTACTAAAATGATAAAACAGAGAAATAGAAAATTTAGCCTGAGCTCTCTTTCAAACATCAGGTATGCGACAGTAAATCCAGTAGCATCGGACGTAGCAGTATTCATCGCCAGGTTAATTTTTGGTATCAGTTTGGGCCATCTTCATCTCACCGTACGATTTCAAGTGACGAGTATGGTGTGGTTAGTCTTTTACTTGCGTATGGGATTTCATAACCAGTGTCGATTTATTTGGGAACTCCAAAAAGTCTTATTATTCGCCTCGAAGGGCTCTGCGGCAATCTTTCGCATGGGAACCAACTCAGCCTACTTCGTTAATTTATCCCCAAAGACCAGCAACACCGTTACCCAAAACGGTTCTTGGCAACGGCCCAATAAAATCATAACACACAGTCACCCAGGGTTTCTCTGGTAACGCAGTATGCATCTTTCCAGCAGTCTTGTTCAATCTTATACCCTAAGCAAGTTTTTCATTTATGGAAATATTTCGTGATGTTCCGACACGTGCCAGGCCAGTAATAATATTGACAAATTGTATATGCGATCTTCCGTATTGTCAAATGACTGGCGGTCGCGTCAGTATGATTTTCATTCACTACTCTCGGCCTCAGATTACTTGGTGTGCATTTCTAAGGCACACTATCCTCTTAGGATGTGTTTCTAGGAAAGTGTGTATAAATTTTCTATTCTGAAACAGAATTTCAATCTTCTTTAACTTTCTTCTCTAGCCAGCTTTATTCCTGTTCATCTTTATCCATTAATACTACGCTTTGTACCATTTATACAGGCTGTTGTGATAACGTATCTGCCACAATGTTGTTGGTAGCTTTACGGTATTGTATGGAACAATACTATTGTTGTAATACCAGCACCCATCGCGCTACACTTCCCGACGATTTGCAAACTGCGTTTAACCGCTTCAACGACATATGATCAGTAATAACCACGAATTTGTATTCTTCTAAATATGGTCTTATTTTCCTTATTTCATGCAGAATCGCACGGCGCACTTTCTCATTTATGGTATAGTTCTTTTCTGCTGAATTCAACTTTCGGCTTGCACAAGCTATGACGTTCTCGGTCCCATCAATCTTCTGTGTCAATACATCACCTGCATCTGTCTGCAAATGGAATATTTGTGAAAAATCTGGACAACTTAAAACTGTAGAACCGTTCAATCGGTGTTTCAGCAATTTAAACCCCATCTGTTGATCGGTCCATGTCCAGTTCTTTACTTTTCGGATTAATTTATTTAATAGTTCTGCTATCGCGGCAAATTTTCGAACAAAACGTCGATACCATGACGTCACGTCTTTGTTTATTACTGCCGTGTTTTCCGGTATGTATTCCTTTAACACGGACAAGATGGCCCAAATATCGTATTTTGTTTTCGATGAATTGGTACTTTTCAGCATTGACACGTAAATTCGCCCAAAGGAGTTTTTGGAACACTTACTTTAAATTCGCAAGGTGCTCCTCTTCCTATGACGATAATTTTGCCCTAATACGCAAATGCGTGCGGTTTTGGTACGGGACCAATAACTGAGTCTAAAGTATGTTGAAACGTAGTCCGGGCAGAATGCTGACCAAACGACAGCACATTCCATTGAAATAGGCGCATTCCGCTGTATATTCGTCACTTCTCTCCTTCAGCAGGATACTCTAGCAGATACCCAGCACACTAACCTAGACTGCTTATGTACCGGGCCTCCCGGAAATGATCTAATATCGCTTGGATTTTCAGCAACGGATATGGATCGGGGATGGATCTCTGATTCAATTGGCCGAGATCCATGCACAGCCTCCATGTTCCGTTCTTCTTCTTGGCCAAAGTGATCGGTAAGCTGTAAGGGCTTCTAAACGGTTCAATGCGACCATGTCTCAATAATTTATTCACCTTAGCGTCGATCACAGCTTCTATTACCACGTGAATAAAAATCTCGATAATTTCTTTGCTAATCTTGCTTTGCTTAGTCTCCGAAAAACTGATTCATGAAAGCCGTTCGAAATTGACACAACTTAACGAAATAGAGAAACATAGTCTCAGAAAAGGTTGACGTATTAGAAGCCTATGAAGTAAAAAATGTTAGGCAAAAAGACAGAAACAATTCAAGGACGCAGAATAAAAATTATGATAAAACATCCGATAATGGAATTAAGGTGAGTCCGAAATTAATTCAGGCATCAGACATCAATCCACCAGCATGTCGCTACAACAAACAGCTCTACCCCGCACCTTTTCATTTGTCGCTCTGGTTCCTTTGTAGGATGCGACTTTTTCCCAATTAGCCATCCGAGGCGGTTAAAGAGGACAAAGGCAAATGTGTTTCATGTTTCATACTTCAAATGTGGCAAAAACGAAAGTTATGTCCAAATCCAACAGGGAAATGGCAAATTGGCGGAGAAATCCGGGAACTTTTGCAAGCTGAAGTAACACCCGGAGAAAATTGTTCTGATCCAAAAAAAGAGTAAAGGATGAAAGTAATAACACCGCTTCTTCTCAAGCATCGCCAGAATTATCCAGAAAAAGTCTACACTCAAGGATTACGAGACACGATGTAAACAGGTACTTAATAAACAAATTTTACATTGGAAGACTGTCATCAGAAAATAGAAGAAGATCAACACGCTTAGAGAAAGTAGAAAGCGTTTAAGAAAAACATAGTCTCAGTAATCGTATATTTTATTTGCAAGGACGATAATTGACGAAGTGAAAATGAACGCAAATTTTTGTGGAGCAGGAACCGCAGAAAATCGGGAACTCTAGATTTTTAAACTACGAGATCAGCATGAGCGGCCAGGTAATGGAAACATGTCAACAGTAACAGGAATCATTACATTGCCAGTAGAATGGGAAAGTGTAACTAAAAATATGGATATTCTAATTGTTCCAAACTTACAGCAAAGTGTATACTTCGGTATGGATTTCTGGAGCACATTCAATTTATCAGTTAAGGGCAAGTTTCCAAATTTTAAAGACATTGTCTACTCTAATGTAGTCAAAACTGAGAATGTAGGAGGTTGTAACTCCACGAAATACTCAACTCAAATACTCATTCAATGCAAGGCAGGCTAAGATGTTAAAAATAGTTATGGATCAATTTAATTCCTTCGGAAAACTCGTCTTAGGAAAAACGTTTTTAGAAGAGCATATTATTTCTGTAGTATATAAAATCAAACCCATCAAACAGAAACAGATTAGCCCATGTCGTCAGCAATCCAAAAGTTACTCTTTGCGGAGCCGGGTCACATGTTAGAGCTGGAAATGATAGAGGAAAGTAATGTAGTAAAGTAGCTGGAGCTCTTGGTTTCTTAAAAGGACAAGATTCCTTAAAAGCTGATCCTGACAGACAGACAGATCGTAAATTTTAATGTTTATGTGAAGGTTTATAAGGAATTATGCTGCCATAGCAACTCCTTCACGTAATTGCAGATCAAACAATCGATGCTTTCGAACAATGAAAACGATATTTTGTTACGGCACCAGTCCTAACTACAACAGATTTCCGTAACCACGTTTATATAGATATGTTTCTGGTGGTTTTATGTGGGCTTCTGCGGTGGAGGCTTAATACCCCGGGTGCCATACGAAGGCACGCTATGGGACGTATCTCCTCCACTCCGGGTACGAGCTGCCTTTCTATGGGTCAAGCACCCGTTTGCAACGTGACTCCACATTCAAGTCAGTAAGCTGACTCTTCCCGCGCTTTGACCTAACCACAATAACGAGGCTCCCGCAATGAGCCTCTCCCCCTGCCACGTTGAAGCAAACGACAATAAGTACTTCGAGGGCTCCTGACAGCCTTGGTACCAGATATGAAAAAAAACAAATGAAGAAACTTGCAAACCTGCAATTCAAGCCTCCAATCGAGTTTGCAGGTCCCCTACGATCTAACTCCCTAGTGGGATATTGTAGACAAAACTACAGCAGAGAAAGAACCATAATAATCTCACTGAGCGAAGCGAGGTCTGTCCTTCCTTGAGGAAGATGCAATGTTAAGTCGACTATAGGATACTCGTTTCATCTCGGCTATTGGTCTCAAAGACACATTCTGGAAGATTCCACTCGAAAAAAATGCACGAGGAAAAACAGCTTTTACTGTACTCGGGAGACTACTTTACAAATTCACTGTTATGCCCTTTGGGTTATGCAATGCTGCTCAGCGTATGTGTCGTTTAATGTATAAAGTAATTCCAGCAAATTTTCGTGAGAACGTTTTTGTCTACCTAGATGACCTATTAATCTGTTCATCTAGTTTGAAGCTCGTGTTCAACATTTCGCTGATGTAGCAAAACTTCTCCAAGGCGCCAATTTGACAGTCAACATTGATAAAAGTCGTTTCTGCTAGCAAGAGGTGAAAAATCTTGGTTTCTTGGTAGGAGAAGGGTCGTTAAAAATTGATCCCTGCAAAAGTAGACGTCATCGTAAATTTTCCTGTTCCAAAATCTCCAAAACAGCTCAGGAGATTCATTGGTATGATGAGCGGTATCGAAGACTTCTAGGGAATTATGCTATCTCAGCAACCCCTTTATATTTACAAATGATTGAAGCTTTTAAACAATTACAACAATATTTTGTTATGGCCCCTGTGGTGATTACACCAGATTTCCATAAACACTTTTATATCCAGCGTGATGCTTCTAAAACAGTGGTATGAGCAGTTCTTTTTCAAGTAGATGATGACGGCCATGAGAGATCTATTGCATATTGCAAGTGAATAAGGGACAAAAGAATTATAATATCACTGAACTAGAATGCTATGCAGCTAAACTTTGTGTAGAGCGATTTAAGCCTTATGTAGAAGGATTATTTTCTACGATTATTACCGACCACATCAGCCTGAAATCGCTCATGTATTTATCCGGAAGGCTAGTCAGATGAGCATCGTAAAGGGACTGTACACGTTATACGCGGATACGCTGTCGCGCATAGACATGGAAGATATTTTGACAATAAATGATAAGTTCATAGACATTAATCTGGGATCACCGCATTTTACGTCAGGAGAATACTAACATTTAAAAAAAACTATCCAAGTCAAACAAGATAAATTACCAAGTCTATGTATCTCCGATTCTTATGTTTATAAACGAATGGGTTTTCGAACTTTGAAGATTTGGGTATCTATACAATTAATAAACGTTTCATATTCTTCACCATCTGCTGGACACGACGGAATCCATAAAACTCTAGGCAAACTGAGAGAAAGACATTACTGACCAGGGACGCTTTCTGATGTTCGGAGTGTAGTAAAAGGTTATGAAGTGTATAAAAGTAGTACGTACCTACACGCCTATGGGCAAGCAACGAATTACAAAAAACCTTTCCAAAAGTTATTCATTGATTTTATGGAACCTTATCCATTTTGTGGCTTGAGCATCTTACATAATTTGTTATCCTCAAGCCAATACGTAGAACTAATGTTCATAATATAATAAAATGTTTTGGAGCGTGAAGTTTTTCATGTTTTCTGAGTGTCAAAATTTGTCCACTCAGATAACAGGAAAAAATATTTTTCCACATTTTCTGCGCATGTGTGGTGTAAAACACATCGGAACAGCGTTCTTTGCTCCGCAAGCGAATGCCGTAGAGCGAGTTAATCAATTGATACTCCAAATGATACGAATGTATGTTAGAAAAGATCAAAAATTACGGGACACGCATTTCAATGATGTAGCGTTTGCCTTACGCAGTGTGACGCACAGCGCAACGCGGATGTCACCGTTCTACGTCTTGTTTGGTTTAAATATGGTAAAACAAGGTCAGTCATATAAAATAATACAGACGATAACGACATAATACTAGATAAACTGTAGCATATACGAGATCTGATCTTCGAATGCACATACATATAAAACACGTACCAAACACGTGAGATTTAAAGAGAGCTAGGTAGTTTATCAAAGAAATCAGGTTAAGCAACATGGGTCAATATTATGATTCCAAATTTAACTCTTTAAGCATTAGATGTATCGTAACTAGGGTAATAGGAAATAGGAAGGAAATTATGAACACAGGGAAAGATCTTCTTGTAGCATTGTCTATACGCGAATTTGATTCTCTTTACGAATTCGGTTCATATCATTAAAGATATCGGCGAATTCGAACTGTGATATTCACATGAGTAGGGTGATCTATAAAATGAATGGGTCAATGTACACAAATGAATGCATCATACATTGAAAATCGGTCAAGTTGCTAGTGTTTGAAATTACATTGCTCTCTTCCTATTTTTGGACTACTCAAGGATTTGCTTAGATAATTGCTCTACAACGGTTGTCGGAAGATCCAAACAATTGTAATGTATGAGTATCGTATTTATTTTAAGTCTTATATATATTAATATATTATTTTATTCATGAAACCCTACTTTATTCCTAACATTTTTTCATTTGTAGTTTTCCAACGTTACAATGTGATGTAACTACTACTACTGTATATTTATATAAAATACATAAAATATAGTCCTTTAATCATTTTGCTTTTCGTATCGTTGTTCAAACAAAATCGAATTATAGGATAATTGTGATTTTTAATAAGATGATTACTTGTAAAATTAAAGCAAATAACAAATGCATACGATTAAATAACAAATGCATACGATTAAACAATAATAAAAGGTAATGTAAGAACAACATCTGCATGTCTGCGATCGAACAATACACGTAATAAGGCAATTTATGAATGTAAAGCGGTAAGCATCTGAAAAACATTTGCTGGCATTTTGAAAATATGTCTAGAAAAGTGATACCTCCTTGTACTAATTATACTCCAACCTGGGGTGTAGGCTCCGAATCACGGTAAACAGCTTCACTTTGATTAGTTATTTCATGCAATACCTTTGCTTTTATAGTTTGATAGTGGAGAACGAACGATTAACAGTCTTCAAATGATTGAAATTTTTCTTATGTCGTTGCTGTTGGCTTACTTACACATACACGCAAATATTATGTAAGGCAGCATATACATCTTTACGAATATTGTAATTCTACTATTAATTGAAACGGTAACAGATTTGTGTGCTTCAAAATCTCTTTTTTTATGCAAATCTATGAAGGACTTCCTGTTTAAACTCGAAAGCGTTTGAGAAATCTAAAAGTATATATTTTATATCTATTATATATTTTATTATATAAAGAATATGATATTAAATGGAAACCTTCTTGAAATTTGCGCTTGTGGTGACAAGAAAAGATGTTATTCTTATCTCTCAACATTCTACCAGGTATGCTCGCTTGATTTCCATTGGCAGCTGCTTCTTTATGGCGATTTGTGTCCAGCGATTGAAACATTATAATAGAATCCATTGCTTTTGTTATGTGAAAAAAAAAATTATTTCTCGCTATTTTTTATATTAAAGTTTAAATTTTTAAATATGCTTACTTGATTCAGTTTATAATTTATTTATTGAATCTTGCTTGAGAATTATCTGTGTTTGTTTGATGGCTTTTAATATTTTTTTTTTTTTCAAAATTATCAAATTTACTCAATTGTGCACAAAAGTTTATAAATTTTATAATTTATCTTCTAACTTTAATATTTTATTTGTTTGAATTTATGTTTTAATAATATATATGAAAAAGCGAACTCGATATAAAATCAAACACGTCCCCCATCAAAACAAAAAACCAATCTAACTTTTATGTATTTCGCTACGTGAGCTAGTTCGATAACGGCAACCGTAAACCGGTCCCTGGAATCGTTTATTTACGGTTCTATAATAGCAGTTAATGATTTGATTATTCATTGAATCATAGATTCGCATGAAGTTGTTCTTTATTTAGTGAACTAAATGTGAAGAGATAAGCCCTTGAATATATTCACAAAGCAATAAATTAAAGATGAACAAACAGTGCTTTTAAATGGATTCTGTGTCCAAATAAAGATATAATGAATAGTATTTTGAAAACTTTTGCAACACATTAATCACACTTTTTCTCTTATTGCGTAAAGTAAAGTAATCACAAGAGCACCTCGCAAATATTAGTTGTATTAAATATCAACGATTGCTTTCCGTGGGCATAGAAATTATTATTATTCTTACATTTGTATTGAACAGTTATCGATAACTATAAAATTCTTGAGCGCATGCTTCAATTTAGATATTTACAAAAAAAAAATTTTCGACCTGAAAATATAAGCATTTGTCAGTGGTTTGACGAAGTTATTAACATTTTTTATTAAGATTTTGTTTAATTGCGATTAATATGCAAAGACAAAATATTTGCTTTAATCAAATTGAAAGCCTCGACTTATCATAATTTTTTTTTGATTAAAATAAAAAAATAGATTTTATTAATAAAAAAAAAATGCTGCAGTATATTCAAAATAAAAATTTTTGAGAAAAATACATTCCTCATATTATTCACATCAATTCCATATTCATTTGTCCGTAGATAAATAAAATCAATAAAAAGTAAAATGACTAAAAAAAATATAAATTAATTAATAAATAAATGAATCAAATAAAAAGAGAGAAGTTTTTAAAAAGTGACAGAGAATTTCGTAACTACAAATTGCTCTTGCAAGCAATTTATTAATGTGTGCAAAGAAAATATAACTGACTGAGTAAAATATACTAATAAACATACACATATATGAGTTCAATCGAACAAAATATATCAATTTCAAATGGTGCATTGATTTTTCTTTCATGACTCTAATTAAATGTGTGAATTGTAAAAGTTTAATGATGTGTGCAAAGAGATTTTGATAATTACATTTGGCCGGCAAAGAGATTCCGCTTCTTGGCAACATTTTCGATATCATATGCTTGAATGAAATGTCACATGCTTGAGAGAAATATTTATTGTTGATGAAAGATTATAAAACTCATTCATTTGAAAATTCTACAGTTAAATATATTTTATGAAAATTATTTGCGCTAATGAAAGAAATTAGAACAAAACACAGAAGTTAAAAGTTTCATTTATTTTGACAACAAATTCGAGTTGTATGTTGTCTTAGCTCTCCTCTACAGTGCTCATAGTTAGTTGGATCATAAAAATGCTGAAGTCTAATGATATCAGTGTCAATGTCCATCAACATATTAAAGTCTCATAATAATTACCTTTTTAGTTTACGAATATATAATTAGTATTTATGGGACAAATGCGCTTGCACAGAAACTAAGGATCCGAAATATTATTGCTAGCAATCATGATTTCTTCGACCCAGGAACCAGTAAGTTTTGATGCGAAAAACAATAATAACTATTTTCATTATCTCTTAGTTGCATGGTATATAAAAAAAAATCTTTAAATCGTTTGCAGTTAACCGCTCAGCGACACCAAATGGATTTAAATAATGAACAAAAATTGTTGGCTTGTAAACGAGTAGGTCAAGCTATTAATATGGCTGTGGATCGCCTAATGACAATCGGTGAAATTATTGCGGATGGCTATGCGGACATTAAAGCAGATATGTTTGAATGTTGTAAAGACGCCAGAGATACGGGTAATCTAAAATATTTATATATAATATATAATATATAGGAAAAAACATTCCTGCTTCTGATTCAAGGCATAAATACCTTGTGTTTAGCAATGTATAATATATTTGAAATACGTACAGAAATATTTCAGTTGCAGTTTGTAGCTAATATCTGGTTATCCTCTCTAATTGGAAAGTGATTACCAATAAAACATTCTTGGGTAGTCGAAGGTGACTAAAAGCTTTCTGGAAATGATACTATGAAATTTATATAAATTGTATATGCTTTCGATTGCTCTATTTATAGTCTACACCACTATACGGAAGAATTGAAAACCAACTTTTTATTAACTGGAATGATTTTGATTGGAATGGATTCAGGCTTGTCTGTCCGTCTCTTAGCTTGCTGTCTATCCATTCATTTTCCTGTTCAGCCTATTGGTAGGCAAATTTTCGACTTATTTTGACGAAATTTGGTATACTGACAAGATTTGGCCTAAAAACAGACGTTATGGAAATGCGTTGGATCGGACTATTTTACGACCAGTCCTCATATAAGTTCTTTTAAAAAAGTCTTTACATGAAATAATATGAAAATTTGAAAAATAGCTGAGTAGTATTATAGTATATCAGCATATTTATATACTAAGTTGGCGTGAACATTTTGGATCGGGTGGCCCAACTTTTCGAAACAAGACTAATTCAAGACTAGTTCAAGTATTTCATAATGTACGAGTACTTTTAATATGAATGTAAAATTCACTTAGTAAGTTCCTAAAGCTGGTACTACGTTTAAAAAAACCCCTATCATCAATAAAATAAAACCTTCGGCTGTAGTACGTATCGCATGAATTTAGAAATTATTCAAAGTAATTAATGAGTGCTTGACACGGCTGCTGTCACTATTGACGACTGGCTTTTTAACAACCATTGCAATTATTAAAGGCATGACGAGACCTACAAAGTCGATATCGCGTTCAAAAAAAGCAGAGTGAATGAAACCTAATAATTTTAAACAAATAAATGAGGATTTTGAAAAAGTTCAAACATAAGAAGATATACAGCTAAAGCACACAATTTTTTGAATAGCTGAATTTGATTTCATCTTAAACAAATTGGAGCGGAAGTTAATAAAGCTGCGGAAGTTGATAACTTCATGGAAGTTTTAAGTTTTTCAGTTTTAATGCAAGAAAGTAGGGGAGATAGGCTTTTTCGGAGTGATATAGTAGATATCTTTGTCATAGTTGCTTAGCTGACTTCAGGACTATTGTGAGGATTTGTTTTATGAGGAGCTTTGAGGAGTTAGTGGGAGGATTAAAAAATGCTCTTGAATTCAGTGCGATGAGATCAACGAAAGCACTGCTAAATTTTAACGTGAAGTAGTAGACCGAAGGAATGTGTATGATGGAATACGGCGAAGTGGACGCAAAGGAGTAAGAATAGGAAGTAGAGCAGGTGACAAGTCACTATGGGATGTGCTGATACTTGTTTAACAGAAGTGAGTCTTGGCTCGCATATGTTGAACGGTGTCAAAACAGAGAGCTCCTTGCCTTCTTTGATAAACCACTTTTTGACATTTGTGAAGAATTAGTAAAAGTCTATGTTCTGTCGAATATCTATTGCGGAAGATTAATATTGGAGATGGCAACCGTTCCTTTCCAGCACACCTTGATTAACTGACGCTTCCACATAATCAACAGGATCATTTCATGTTGCAATAAAATCTTATATAAACCCCTTTGATATTGGTTAAATTCTTTTATGGGTGATAGGGAGAAGAATGGTGGATTCACACCATTTCCACCGCTTCTGTTTATTTAGATAAGAAATTCACTGTTTTTGTTGTCATTATAGCTTTAAATAATGCAATGTACTTTAGTGAATTTATAATAAAGAAAGGAAAATATTTTCTTTTTTTTTTGTAATGACGCTAGGCGTCTGTTAAATCGTGAACAGGTAAACTGAAACATCAAAATATAACGTGGTTGCAGGTGTTTACGTATAGTGAAAAAGTGGCATGCATCGTACTGCACTGAAGCGAGTACATTGCGAGACCTTCAATTTTGTTGCACGTATTTGCATTGACAAGTCAAAGATTCGTGAACAAAACGAAATCATATGATAGATAGTATCAAGTTGTGGTTGTTATTGCCATAATTAATTATAAATATTAAAATACTAATTATTATTAAATTATGAAAATTTTACTCAAAAGGAAACTCAGTTTTCAAAGCAATTTATCGCTTTATTAATTTTGCGTTTTCTTAACGTTTATTTAAATAAAATCTAGTCATACGGTCATCCTTTCGAATAATATACTCATGCTGCACTAAAGTAATGCAATCTATATACTTACTTTGTTCAATATTTATTCTTTTTTTTTATTATTTTATGATAACATTTTATAGCCAAAAAATTGTACTCCATTGAATGTATGACTATAAATATGGAGAGAAGGTGTCTATATCTTACTAAAATTACCGCTAACTCATTTTTTTGTTAAAAATGGATTTATACCACTTTCAAAAATAACATCTCATGTTATTATCACATTCTTACTTATTATATAGATATTCAGCTACGTATAATTAAAATTCTTATTCCTAATGATTTATAAATTTAATGTAAAATATTAATTATAAACGCATTTCTGCTTTAGAGAATAAAAAATATAGACTAGGTTTAAAAAAAAAAAGTAGACAGGCATACAGCAAAAGTAATAAACAGTTTGCAAAATTGTCAAGTGTAAAATATCATTAATGTATACAGCACTTATAGAAGGAAGCCTATTCGGTTACTTTAATGTAATCCATAATGTGATCCATTAAGCGTTGCATGCTTTTGTTAAATAATATTTTTTACGTTCGATTAATTAATTACCAGGAAATCTAATAAGTTGAGATTCGAGGGAGTCCAATTATAATTATTTTGAAGATTAGAATGTTATGGTTAACTGTATCGAACACTTTACTAAAATCCATGTAGATTACGTCAATTTACAGGCCTTGGGAAAAGCAATCCATAGCAGACAAATTCAGAAAACCATATTAGAAAAGACAAATAATCGAAAAAGAACTAGTTATCTGTTCTGTTCTTACTTTTTCAAAAACAACGAGAATAGTATTAAGCTCTACAATTTTCAATCAGTTGCCGATTATCACTTTTTCGTAGTGGACTAATAAAGCCTTTCTTCCACATAGGGGCTGTTAGCCATTCTTCATTTTGCACAATTTCTTAATATACAATTTGGAATTCCACTATAACCCGGACATGCAGAAAGGAAGGTCAGTGGCTGCTTGAAACATTTGACGTTAGAGATACCAACGAAGCTATAGCAGAACTAAAGTTTTCAAATTAAATATCAGAAAAAGATTGCAGAAATTGATAGTTATCTATCTCAATAAATAGTAGTAGTACAGTAGTAGGATGTTATTTATCTTTCAGAAGAACAAATGGCACAATACGTTGTAACTTCTGAAATATTATAAAAAATAAAATGAAAAGATCTTTCTCTAGCATTTGGAAGATTATTTATTTGATACACAGTCCATCATCAAAAAGTCTATTCAATTCTTTGGAAAGATTTTGACCAACGTCTGAATAAAAAGACCAAATTAAAATCAGCAAAGACTAACAGCAGGATATCGCCTTTTCTAAATACAAAAATAATTTCATAAATTAAAGATGCATGAGATTCGCAAACGAATTGGAACATATGTGTATGGGTCATTAATTTTTATATGGACGTAGAGAAGCTCGATGTCATATGGGATAGAAGACAAGAGAACTTCAAAGGGTAAAATTGATTTGACAGATATTAGTACCTCTCAGTTTTGGTCCGCTTATGTTTCCTCAATATTTGAAATTTTTTTTTTATATAATTCGCTTTAGTCGTTGGCTCTTCAGGTGGAGAAACAGTATTAATCAAAGTAAATGCGCATTGAATGCTTATTGGGCAGAAAATCTATCTGAAAATAGCGTTATAGGCCGATTCCTGGTTGCAAATATGGAGCTTAGTACCTTCCGAATTTATGAAAAGATCAGCATTGCTTCCCAGGTGGAGCTCGAATTGTGGAAACTTGGATTAGCTAAGTCTATATTTGATAATTTGGACCTATCTTTAACGTCAAAGGATTTTGTCTGAATATTATTAGTTATCTTCGAAAGAGCAATAGTATTGAGGTTTCGAATTTTAATTTTCGACCTTTCGGCACCACAGTAAGAATTACATTGGTCATGGGAGGTTTGCACCTATGGCTTGCAGTACATAACGTGATTTCTAAGCTTGAATTTGAACGCTTTGCCATAAGTGAATGAAAATGATCTTTGGGATCCGGAATCAATGAAGCCGTGAACAAGAAATAATTTGTCTCTGTGTTTTATTGGTACTAAAGCAATCCGCAATAGGATTGGAGTTGGAGTTTAGTCACTAAATTAAACTGGATCTGTAAACGGACAGTCTGATGGGATATGTTTTGAGTGACTCTTCCAATAAGATGAGCGATTATTTTCATAATTGGTTGTAGTGCTGTCTCTAGACTTTTTCCTAAATGATTGTCCATACAATAGCATGTGGTGACATTGATCATATAGCCAGCATTGCCGCCTTTTTATGGTTTTTACGCAAGCAATTAATACGCAAGAACGTCCTTCGCAGATAATCGTACCCTTCTCAAGATGCATAACTAAAAAATTAAGAACATTAATACAATGTGTGCATAGCGTAACATGCACAAGCAAAAGGAAAACGGAACAAATTGGACCCTTACCAAAAGCATACGAGCATTAAATTGCATTGAACCCCTTTATCGAATATTTATGTTTTCATAATAATTTTTATTAGAGTAAGAACTTTTGTGAATGTCTGACGGGTTAAGGAAATTGATATATACGCAGACGAAATTTCAAATAGTGTTACAATTGATTTGTCCAATTGGATTGGTTGAGTATGATCTTGGCATAAACAAATTGATAAGTATTTCAATTAAAAATTAGTGACGTTTCTAGCTGAATACATTTTGACATAAAAGGAATGAAAGCCTTGAGATCCATATTGAATGTTTTAAATCTGCTACTAGTCCACTCAAAAATGGTATTATGTAAACGACTTCTTACGTGTCCATCACAAATCTTCAATCCCTTTCAAAGTCTTCCAATGAAAATTTAAAAAAGAACAGCTCAACTTTAAGAACTGCAAAGTTATTTTCATTAACGGCTCTAGAAAAGATTCTAAGATAGGTTTTCCAGTGTAACTTCTTCTATCAATATCGCGTTGACTAAAGCAAATTGCAAAAGCAAGAAACATAATTGTGTAGTATGTACGAATTCGCTTTCTGCTATAAATAATACAAAAACCATTAGAAATAACGGCGACTACCCTTCTTGTAGTAGGAAGAATCTTCGAAAAATTGTAATACCCGTCTAGCGTGGATTTCTAACCATACTAATATTCCGATGACTTTGCAGAGACAAATTAGCTAAATAGTCTTTCTCATCTTCATTGCACGCGTTATCAATCATTTTAGCTGTTCTGATATAAAGCGATTCATTAATTGTCATTAAAAAAAAAGTCAAGAATTATTATGGAACAGAACTTCGCATTGGTACAAGACCAAGAACAAGACTCATCAGCATTACATAGACACAAACATATTTTTACTATTTGCTTTTAAAGTCTCCATCACCCATCAAAATTTTGACCATTTTTACATAACTGAAGAAACCGACTCTCCTATCATTCCAAACTTTCAGGCTCCCTTTATTATCACAAATAGTACTCTATCTCCAACACAGATTAAACTTTTTAAAACAATCAAAACTTATAAATGCATTTAATTTTTTTTTTTTTTTTTTTTTTTTTTTTTTTCGAAACTATAAATCTTATAAACAATAATAATTAATTTATAACAGATCTAGTTAGTATAGCTTTCCCACTTTTTCTTAACTTACAATTTTTAATCATATTTACTTAATTGTTAAAATAATTAAATAAATTTTTACAATTTTTCTCAATTTACAGGCAAATCAATCGAACAATTATGCATGTCGATTGATTTGAAACTTGAAGGACTAAGTAAGCCATTCATTGATCATGCGGCTATAGCTTTAGCGTCTCGCTCTCTTCTTGCTTCCATAACACGTGTTCTCCTATTGGTAGATATTATTGTGGTTAAGCAATTGCTTAGCTTTAAATCAAAGGAATCAAGATGCCCACAAAATCTAGAGAGCGTTATGAATTTTTCGAAATTTGTCCAAGCTTTCTCAGCTTTTGGAGCAGAAATTATTGAGCTAACATGTTTGACTAGTAATGTCATGGGTACTATGAAAGAGGAAACACGACGTGCTGAAATTCTTTCGGCACGTCAAGTTCTTGAACATTCTGTCAAAGTATTGATTACGTCATCGAAAGTATGTCTAGTTCATCACAATTGTGTTATAGCGCGTGAGAATCGTAATACTGTATTTTGTCAAATAAGACGGGGAATGGATCATATTCATTTTATTGTTAAAGATACAATTTTAGAATCTGAATGGCAATCTACAAAAGCACATTTCTATTATCATCAAAATGAGGACAGAGGTACTATACAAGCCACAATACAGCACTTTACTTATTTGATACAATGCTGCCGATACAAAGCCAAACCACATGACGCTTATTATCGAGGCGAAGGCAATCTTAATCAGCCCTCGTATCACAAGGAATCAACTGAAAAACGTTGGATTCTTGACAATAATAAGACTAAGAAACTTTACGATAACACTTGTTTACCAGAAAGTGAAAGTTTATTGAATAATACTTATGGCTGTGAAGAATATTTAAACAACGCCAAATATAAAATGGATCACAATCTTGTTATGAGAGTAGAGAATGATTTAATTGAAAAGTTGCTCCTATCGTTCGATAAAATTCTAGAAAATGTACATGATTTTACTGATTCAGCCTATACTAGTCATGAAACACGTGAGAATATACTTATTTATTGCGATCACTGTACTCATGAATTGAACAAGTACCTAAGAAATGTTATAAAACAAAATGAACAACAGCCGTTTGGTAAACCTTATCAAGATGAATATGTTGACACCGTGTTAGAGGCAGTTAAAACATTATCAGAGCAATTGGTTTCATCGGCTGTGGAGCAGTCTAGAGATCTATTTCAAGCTTTGAAAACATCTACGGAATTGGTTAATAATGTAAATTTAACAATTTCTCAACAAAATTTAACTCAATTTAATCAGCAAGTTAACGAATTTCATGAACATTGTGATCATATATTAGAAGTTTGCAAATTATTAAGGCACATAGCTATACAAGATGCATTAAAAGAACAAGCAAGTCACGTATCCATTAACTTACGTATTTATGGACCTCAAGTAATATTAGCGGCTAAAATTCTTACTAAATTTCCATTAAGCAATGTGGCCAGTGAAAACTTTGAAGCATTTGTTGAAATGTGGACATTCCTAGTTGCCGAAGTTACCGATGTAGCAAAAAGAATTCTTGAAACCACAACTGATATTAATGATCAGGATTTAAAATATTTAACTTTGGAAAATGTAAGTGCTTAAATATTTTAAATTTTTATATTTTTTCTAATTGCTTAGATAACAATTTCTTCTTGAAAGTATTTTAAAATTAAAAATTTAAAAAATACACAAAATACTGTAATTTTGACTTTACACATTTTGAAGACGTAACGGAATAAATATTTAAAGCTTAGAAATACAATATTGTTCAGATATGGTATTGAAATCACAAAATTCAATATTCCAAGAAAAACAATTTGCAATATAAAATCCAAAAATGAGTTAAGGATTTCTTTTTACACCTCTTATCCTTAAAATCAATCAAAGTTACTCAAAATACATCGATGTCTAACTAACTAATCACTTTTTTTTGTTCATTTCGTTTTAATTGAAGCCTTGCATAACTGAACGAAAGGCAACGAAATCTGTAAATTTTCAAAAAGATTTGCCAGAACCTAGCAAGGAAATGGATTTGGAAACGGAAACTGTCAAACGAGACTTACAACCACGCTGGAGCGATGACTATTGTGATAATGATATAATTAAAAGGGCGAAAAATCTTTCGGCCATGGCTTTTCTTATGTATCAATTTACAAAAGGAACTGGATCCTTAAAAACCACACAAGACTTGTTTACGCAAGCTGAATATTTCGCAGAAGAAGCCAACCGCCTTTATAAAATACTAAGACAATTTTCCTATCAGGTAAGGAAAAAACATTATTATTACTTTTAATAACTGTTTTCCAGAATCTTTATATCTATCTGAAATTAGGGGTTTGAGCATAGACCCCAGCTTAGCTCAGCAATATAAATATAATATATCCATTCGTTAAGTCTGCAATCCGTCCTCCAGTCGCGCATGCCTCTCTCTCTTTAGCTCCACGAAACGAAGATGAAAAAATGTTTGTCTTCCGTTAAGGTTAACTATGCTTTACTGCAAACTTCAAATACTTGGGAATTGTTTTTGTGCCAACAACCTATATGTGACATTAATGTTGTTAGTTTTTGCCTGTAAAATTGAACGCAGAAAATTTACTTCACAGAACATCCTTTTACTACTCTGATTTAGCTCTATTAACTTTAATTTTCTTCATTCAGCTCAATTGCTCAATTTGCTTAGTAGAATAACGTCATCCCAATACGCGATCAACTGTATTTTTTTCATCGTCGTAAACTCAAGCTTCAACGCTTGAGTTAAATGCAGGCGCTACCTAGCTAATCTTTGATTTTTAGCGATTAGGCACCCATAACTGATAACTCACAGATATTCTCAAAAAAAGCGATCATGTAGTTAGAAGAAAGTAGAAGAGGGAGATGCGTTGGACTTGTTTATCATAATTCGCAAAGAATATTGAATAAATTGAAATCACCAAATACGAGTACAATAAGAAGTTTCGAAATTTCTTGAAGTACCGTTAGTTGGAGGTATATATAGGTATGCTGCGTACAGCAATTACTTTCTGTTTATTTAACCTATTCTATATCAAAACTATTATGAAGTCGTGCAACACCCGTATTATATTAAGCTACGTACTGCTATAAGCGAACCATTGTTTTTTTATTTAATCTCTCACACTCTGTATTTGAAAAGTGCGCGTAGAATTTTTATTATATTTCAAAGAAAAGCCTAAGATATATCTAGTTATTTGAGAAGAGTAACGAGCCATGCACACTAAACTTGGATGGTGTATATACGATAGAGTTTATTGGCTTTTTCCTTCAGCTTCAGTTTCGGGGAGAACAGGAATTTAGAAAGAACAAACTTTTGGCGAATGTGCAGTATTCATGTTGAACACAATACATTTAGTCAGAGGATGAATCTGTTCCAAGAAAACACTTTGTAGCGTCTGGCGCATCAGAGGCAATTCTAGAGAAGAATATTAATTTTCATGGCGGAACTATGGCTAATATACAGTTGTTACTGTTCGCTGTGATAGGTTTGACAACTATCGTTAATAACGATACGGAAATTGTTAAGCCTACTGAAATTTTACGAGTTTTGTAGAAAGGGGACTCATTACATTTAGTAAAAGCATTTAGCGTTTTTGGACTTCTGAGAACAGATAACTTTGCTGAATCAACAAAGCTAGCTTGCGGACTTTTAATGGTCTTTCTCAGCGTTAGCGGAGCCCCGCACATCTTGTCTTGAAGGACTAGAAGAGGTGCGATTCAAGATCTTAACCGAGACAACGCTAGCGTTTAATTCAAAGGGGGATGTAGTCACAGTTTAGGAAGATAAGAAGAGTGATGGGATATCTGAAGTGAAGTAGAAGCGGCAGTTTCACATGGATTAGGACAGGACAAATCGTAGCCACAATCCAAATGGTTTTATTATTAATAGCCTTTGGTAATCTAGTTGTCAAATGTACGCATGTTTCGCTCACAGTCGACACATTTCTACTTAAATCAGTCAAGCTCATTTTAGCCTGGGTAAAGCAACCTGTGGAAATCGAAGTTTTTCCTCCATAGCTTGGACATGACTGACATAAACCTTTTGAAGGATCTACAATCATGTCGGCTACCATACCAGTAAGGCCTGTTTTTCAGTCAATTTTATGATCCTCCGATCGCGGACTAACGGCAATATTAATGAAAAATTTATTATAATAAAAAACATGTCTAGAACACATTTCGAAACTTTAAACGTTTCAAATTGCTTGTAAAGTTCCTATATATACTTTTATACCCACCAGTGAAAGTGAAGGGTATGTTTCATTTTGTCATTTGGTTTGTAACTACCAAAAGGAAACTTCGGAGATTCCATAAAGTATATATATTCTTGATCAGCATCAAATTTAGAATCGATTTAAGCCTGTCCGTCTGTCAGTCAGTCTATGGAATGTCTGTTGTAAACATTCTCCTGGCCGCAAAATTGAAGATATCAGCCTCAAATTTGGCAGAAACATTGGAAGTTCTTTCACTGTCACGCGCATCTGTTACAATTTAATTTTTCCCACCTTTTTAAGATAAATAAAAATAAAAATGGTGGATATAAGAGATTCGGCACAGTCAAATATAATTTTCTTACATATTGTTTTTTCATGTGGTTTTTTTATATCTTTACAATAACATCATCTAAAGAAACACGTAGGGATTCTTGATAAGTTAAGTTGAACATAATTTATTAACAAAAGTTTAGTTTTTTCATCGAAACTTGAAATTCTTCATTCAAATACTCGACATCTCCAACAGAAGGTTTTGTTGAAATTGTCAGATGTAAAACATAATGTCACAAGTTTGATCATCTGGTAATAACGCAAACTGGAAAACGTCAAACTTTGTGCCGAATAAACGTCATTTGCAGGGAATTTTAATCTCTCTGGTTAGTTCTATAGAAACTTTCGCTAAATTCTTACGAGCGATGAACAGTAATTGGGTTAGGATACAGATCAGAGGAATCATTAACATAAGCTGAGCTTTGGAGCAGTCATGTCGATAGAGTATAGTATAGTTTGTTCCAACCAAATGGAACTATCTCTAGGGAAAGTTACAAACAGTAATCGTTGAGATTAGGGCGAAAAACCAGTTCAATATGTTAGAAGTAATGATATCTTGAATTTTCTGTGCAAGAAAACGCTCAGGAAACTAAGCTGGAATTTGCTACGTTCTGTTACCATTGGACGTTACACTGGTTACAATCGATTACTTATTGTATAGTCGAATGGGGCTTCCATTCTGATAATGATAACAAACAAACAAGTGACAAATGGCTCCAAGAGGTCAGTATTTGTTTCCTTACGACGTTCGTATTTTGTCTAAAAGTTTAAAGAAGCACTTAGTGAAGGATACTACTTTGAGTAGAATTTAATACACCGTTCTTTTACAGTAAATGCTTAATTTTTGATAGAAAACGACCTCTATCATTATACCTATAATGTTTTTTCTTTATTCTCAAATATATTCCTTAAAACCTCCTCAAATATTATTCGAATATTATTGTATTATTCTATTATATTTCCTAGCATAATATGTGACAATTGTAGCGGGAACGAAGTTTATCGCGGGTTTTTTTTACTTTTTTTGTTTAAGGGACGTGTGCAAAAAAACTCGGAATAACCGAATGACATTCTTATGCAGTTGTCATGCTCAAGCTCCATCCGACTTCTTTGTTTTCTTTGTTTTGATACTAGTCAAATAGTCAAATTTTACTCTTCCGTTTTTTTTTTTTTAAGGTACCCGCTAGTCCTCACAAAAAGGATTTACTGAACGTTTTAGATCGTGTACCTACATATGTTCAAACCTTACAATTCACAGTGAAAGATCATACGGTGGGTCCATCCGCTACATTTGTGAAAGTGGATCACGTTATACGAGAAACGAAAAACTTAATGTGTGTAATCAACAGTGTTGTGACGAAGTGCCTAGAGTGTGCTACCAAGGTGAGGGTTAAAAAGAAGAGAACAAAAATATACGAAATCATTAATTACATCTTAAAATTTCTTGATTTTCAGTACAATTTGGACTTTAACAGTATAGTTGGTGGCATTAGTACTGGATCCTTGCACGGTGACGACTGTAGTGCCGGTGCCATGGGCGACTCAAAAGGTTCCAGTAATAGTACTGAAGGCAGTATGTGACATTATGGTATGGCTCGTCGAGCCAAACCAGATGGTCGACGAACTCGGGTGTCCTTTTTGCTTTTTTGATTAGTATTCGTGAGCACAGTAACAATAAATTCAAAACACATACGCATGCATACTCTAATATCGTTTGTGTACGCTAGTTTTTTGACGGCTAGGACTACCGTAAGTGGTTGATTTCTTACATCTTCTTATAATAATGATTGACTTGCTTGTCCATCGTGTACGCCTACAATTAAAGGCATATGTATGTAAAATATGTACAAAAATTGATTATGTAAGGATAGTTTATATCAGAAATATATGACGCCGTAATGTGATTTGAGGTGTTGTTACTTTTGCTTTAATTATGTATTATAAGTAAAGCTGAATTATAAAATAAGCAACATGAATATAAAATCTTTTTTTTTTTCTTCTTTAAGTTTCTTTTTACATATTTTGTTACATGCTTAACAAGTACTACTGTATTCAAAATTTCATATTACGTAACGTAGAGCTTAATTAAATTACCTCAATGGTTGTTAAATATTTGTAGCCCACAGTACAACAATAAAAATTATTTAATGATGTTATATATTGTGTGGCTAAATAAAAAGAATTGTTTAATTCAATAAAACAAAACATAAGTAGCTAATAAAACTTAAATACTTACCATAACGTATGCCAATATTGTTTAAACATTTTGTAGGAATGCTATCATATTATATAACACTTCTTATTGTGAAATACACGTCATTAGCATTTTACAGCAAGACATTAATTACTACATGATAAAACGTATTGTAAAACATTTTTTGAATTGTATGAATTCATTAGAATATTTTTCTTTCAAACGCAAGTTCAAATTATTCATTATACATTAAAAAAAAAAAAATTATTTAAAACTGAAAAAAACATATTCTTTATTTCGCTGTACAAATTGTTCAAACAGTGTATACAGCAAGGGAATGAGATTATATGGACAATACCAAAACCGTTAATTTACCGGTATTCCGCCGTTGCAATGGGCCTACATTAACGACCTGAAAAACTGTATTACTACTATTATGAAGAACAAAAAAAAAAAAAAAATCAAATGATCTATGTTTCGAGCTGAAAGAATATTGTTTACCATCGCACATGCGTGGACGGATTATAAAAATTTTTAGATTCTTCCCTCCCTCAACCGTATCATTAGATTCATCTCTCACAGGTGGCAGAAGTTACATTAAATTCAGCACCAACCGCATTTAGTATCTGCGAATAATCACTATCAACAACACTATCACAAAAAAACGACAAGCCGGATTTGTGAGTTCTCTTCATACCAAATGTTATTTTACGAAGTCACAAAAAAAAACGAGGTATACAATTTTACCTTTTTTACAATTTTCTTTTAATGAAGATGGTGAACGCTTTGGCTTTTATAGACGTGCTTTTGCTCTAAATGCGACATTTACAAATTTTGATCAAAGTTTTCATGCTCCATTCATCAAAATATTGATACCAATAAATATCGACAATGGATCGCATCATTATCAATCAATTCAATATTCTTAATTGTTTTATTATACTTTGGTATCACTTCTAAATTGTTTAGCTTTCCTTTTATTATAATAATCCGAACAATTGTTTGTATCAACTTGAACTTGGAATTGTTGAACTTCGCAACAAATATTTCATCCAATTAGTCACATTCCAAGTTTTCCATTAAATTAGCAAAGAGTATTCCAAAAGTTCAATAGCAGGAATATTTTTTTTTTTTTTAAGACTTAGTTCAATTTTCACTACCACTCTTATCGCCAAAAATTCATTTTTTACTTGTTCTCATTTTCAGTGAAGTATTTTGTTCACAATTCGTACAACTCCACAACCAACGGCATTCAGATTGTTTTACAGATTTTCGATCTTTCCCTTAACCATCATGAAAAAACTTTGCGTTTCAGTAAATGCCATCCTTCTACTTCTTTCACCAATGTCGGAAGCAAGGTGCGGTTCCCTTTGTCATTTTTCATAAGGTTGACATTTCAAAACCATCTCTTCGCTAGGATCTCTCTGTCCTTCCCAGCAAATAACACTGTACACACTATAAGACAGACACCAGGCACAAGTGCCGCTACAAATGGCAAATTTTTTAAAATGGGGTCTAGCACTTCTTACTCAGAAGCGGCTTATTTAATTTTTTTTCATTATCAAAGTTGTATGAATGTAATAGATGAGCTCTGGAATTCTCCAGCGAGGATCCGGATAGTAGAACGGTTACTAAGTAATTGACAAGAATGCTTTGGGGGAGCTCTCCGTTTCCATTTATTAGTAACTGTTATTATACTATCGTAGTCTGTTTTGCAACGCGGAGGGGGACATTTCTTTTTTACTTAGTTTGTAAAGTCACAACTC
Organism: Glossina brevipalpis; assembly: GCA_000671755.1. Classification (NCBI taxonomy): domain Eukaryota; kingdom Metazoa; phylum Arthropoda; class Insecta; order Diptera; family Glossinidae; genus Glossina; species Glossina brevipalpis. The sequence continues at coordinate 876,094 of KK351065.1, read as the reverse complement.
TTTTTTTTTGATGACATTAACTACTTATTAGACAGATCAGATGCTTTAACCAAGCCCCTATTAAGTAAGTCTTTTATCATGCACTGTTTGTTTCGTAGTTCTACGTTTCATAGCCTGTTAAGAGAACGAGCATCACAAGATGCTCTCTTCTGCAAATAAGTAAATAGGGTTTCCCATTAAAACTCCTACCGAACGGCTGTTCAGGAAGCTTCCTGAACGCATGATGTACATCGAGCAAATCGAGTTGATATCAAAAGCAATTACCTTAAACACAAAGATCTTGGAGATACATATCGCTAAAGTGACGAATAGTTCGGTTCCACTTTTTGGTGAAGTAGGACGTTGAGCTACTAGCGATTCATGTGAGAGATATATTGTCTACCACTAATTAGGGCGTCAAATTTTAGATACCCTTACAGTCTGATATACCGGAGCAGACTGCAATTGAATGGTACTTTGCAGAATTGGGAGAGTTGCAATCTTGGGTACTGGTTGAGTATTCGCAACTTTTCAGCAAATTTCGAAAAATTTTTAGCGTGGTAAGCAACTTCTTTTGGAAATATGGCTAAGATATCATCTGATTCCAAAATTTTAGAAGTGTTGAAACCGGCAAGATCCTTTTCAAGTACCCTCGCTCGAAACAAGAACACTGGTAAACAGCAAACAGTTTAGCTACTATACGAGCTTTATCAACCGGGTCAGAGACTATTTGTTCGTTCTCTCCATAAACTATCAGACGATTTCGTTGCCTTGCTGCTCGTGTGGAGTATTCTCACGGTGGAGTACTTTATTGCACTTATTTGTAGATCGTTCGTGAAGCTTCCTTTCCTGGATTAATCTAAGCTTTTTTAAAGGGATTGAAAGATCGTATTGACGTTTTGATTTCGGAAACAGAGCTTCCAATAAAGATGCATAAAGAAGTAATTGAGCTAATTTTCCTTGTTATATTTGAAAATTTCAATTTTCGAGACTAAGAAAAAACGCGAAGCGAAGATAGGTATAGGAAAGGATTCAGAAAAATTAGAGTGTTTTGAATTACCAAGAAGTGCATAGAGTTTGATGGTAGTATGAGTGAGAACGATTATTGTAAGATCTAAGTGACTGCTGTGGTTATTGGCGATGTTATTGTTACTGTTGCTCTGCTGTATTTGCTGAGATTGTTGTTGGCGGTGCTGTTAACGATAATGTTGTTGTTTTTTCATTTGCGTTGTTGTCGATTTTGTTTATGACGTTGTAACTATTGTCTGAGTTTTTTGTATTGTTGCTATTCTCTTTGTTAAGGATATCATGATATCGTTGCTGTTGGTGGGCTTTTGTTTCTTATTTCTTCTTGCTGTTATTGTTAATGATTCATGTTGCCGCAGTTTCTGCACAGTTTTGCTATTGTTGTTGTTGTTGTTACTGACGCGATTTTAGTTTGCGTTATCGCTGTTATTGCTGTTTTTATTGTCGATATCTTGTCATTGTTGTCATTTTTGTCTTCATTTTTATTGTTGTTATTGTTGTTCTTATCATTGTTCCTGCTATTGATGTTCTTGTTGTTCATACAGTTTGGTTTAATTTATAGAGAGAAACTAGTTTCTAAGACAAGAAATCATATTTTAAATAATTAGACTATCAACAAGCCATAATTGACTCTATCAAACGTTTTTCTTGAATCGTTGTACACACGTTAGTATGTTGGAAGAGCCTTTGTAATCTCGTCATAAACTAAGCATAGAAGGTCGGTTTGCATGCTTTTGTCATTGCGTTCGTCTAAAGGGCAATGACCGCTTTAACTATAATAGTGGCATACTGCTAATCTACATCTTCTTACATCACAGTCTATTATTTTGCAATAATAGTGAGCGAGAAAATATAAGAAGAGACAGCCTGAGAACTTGTCTAATGAGAGTTTTCAATTATCAACGAAAACAGATAATAAAATGTTTTTCTTACTTTCAGATAAAAATGGGTTTTATCAAGAGCGAGTATAACATAGGATAAGATCGTGATCTCAGGACTTGGTTTTACAAAGCGTTGTAAAAATTTTCGTTTTCTTGCAAATAAAAGGAAAAATAAAATATTGATGCGTAACCAAAAAGATGTACTTGCTGTAGTAAGAAATAAATTAACAGAATTTGCGTTTTCTAGAAAAATTTGGACAATAAATAAACCTTTTGGACTTGTGCACATACTGTTTCAAAACTCTCCCATTTAAGCCAAAAAACATTCGCCTTTTATTTAATCTCAAACAAACAAAAAAAATAGTAATATAATAATAAAAAAAATTTAAAGACCGCTAGACCTATACAGGAGATCCAGCCAACTCCCAAGAGAGCCTCAGCATGGAGGACTGACAGTCCTCTCCAGACTGACCTCGCTAGGGAGGATTCCAGAACCTCCACTTGGTTCAAGGGAATCCCACGAGTGCACGACTTGCCGTCTTCTCCACTCGGAGTTTTTTAATATTATAAGATACATGTACATTACATTGCAGCTGCTAATGCGCACGCATACACTCATACAGATGCGTAACTGCGGTTTGATCTTTGGCGTCATGCATGGTGTGACATCTGACAATGCCTTGGTATTCGCGATGATAATCGCCCTTCAACTTTTCGAGAGCGGAGTGCTTTTCCGGCAGTGAAAACTACTGCACTCCTAGGGGGAGAGTTGAGCGTAGTGGCTGTTGTACTAGTGGATGGGTCCATCCGTTCTTTTGGATCCATGCTTTGCGGCAATCTCGTGCAACTACGACGTCCTCGGGATATGTGCTCGATAGTGGAATCGATTCCAATGTAGTCATGCTTGTATCGATCGATGCTCTGGGCAGCTAGTTGTGTTCTTCGTTGCGGGTGCAACGATTCTGTCGTCTAGATATCCCACGGTCGGAATACGGTCAGTGTACCCTCGATGCCAGGCGAAGATTTTGATCGTGTTAGCCAGCGCCCAGAAGGTATGGATGGCTTCTTCCTGGATACACCAACCATCACCAGATGGTATGCCGCATCACAAACTGCAGATTTATGAATTAAATAATGTAATGTGTTTTGGAGAACGAAAACTCCGCAATCGGTTTTATTTTCTTGCTGCGGGACATGCACTACCGTGAATCGTAACACTTCGGCGGTAATTCGCATTTCTGGAGCGCCACGGTGACGGTATGCTGACTCGAGAAATTTACGCTGGTTCCCGGCTACACGTTCCACCCCAGTCTGCTTCATGGAATCCATTTCTGGTATTTGCCTGATTTTTTCTTTATTCAAATTCGGATTGCAGATGATCGCCTGCGGCCAATGTTTACCAGTACATATCGGGACTGTTAGGCTGTCCAGAACTAAGTTTAAGGGGTTTAAGGGATTAAGGTCTCGTCCATCTACATAAAATGTTCCAAAGAGGCATTTACCGGTCAAGTTCGAGGTAAAGGAAGAACGAGAAGATGTGAATCCTGTAATTAACTTTCCTCGACAACACTTCTCTTACTCACAACCCGCGGAACTCTATTGTTGTATCGTTCAGCCAACATCCAGGAGCCAAAAGTTCAAGTAGGCGGCAGTAACCCCAGTAGCCTCCGACACTACGGTATTTATGGCTAAAGTTAACTCGGGTAGATAGATGTCCCAGTGACATTGTTTGTCTGCAGCGTACTGTGCCATCATAGTTTTCAGGGTCCAATTTGCACGTTCTGTTGGATTTTCTTGGCGGCGTAAAGTGCAATACATTGCTGCCGTGAATCTACCTCTTTTAGAAATTCATCCCTACTTCCACATTGATAAAGCTATTTCACTTTTGAAAGAAATTTTTGACTGAAATCTTCTTCAGCCTAATCGCATTCCAAATTGTAATGACAAGCTCTTGGATCCTAGCTTTGTAATTTCCATGAAATAATTATAAAACGTTGTCCGCCTTTAGCTTACGTAAGAACCCGTACCATCTCACACTTCTTTTATCCTTTTACCACAAGCAAGATAATCTGTTGAAGCACTCTATGGAGTTAAACCTTACCTAGTCAAATGCGCAGTACAATTTCACTAAAATCAATATTTCTCTTTTCTATTAAATATTATTTTTGATTTTTCTGCCCAGACTATGGACACCATACTAACCTTGTTTTTTAAGGCATTAAAGTTAGCTTTTCCCGAATCCGTTGCTGTTAGACAATTCTCCCTTCGAAGCACTGACCCTTCCTGGTTCAAAAAAACAATTAAATACTAAAAAAATAGGAAAAATAAACTTTTCAAAAAATATATAAAAAATGATTCTGCGCACGACAATTTCAACTATTCTACTGTTCGAAATAGATTCAATTTCCTAAATCGCCACAGTTGTCGCGGATATCTTCAAACAATAAAATCCTCATTTTGTACTAATACTAAAAATTTTTATAAATATATGTATATAAAGTGCAAAAGAAGAATATCCATATACCCTTCATCGAATATCTTTGTCCAATACTTAAGACGGAATTTCAAAACCGCTGATTCTGATTTGACTGATAATTAGCTACATCTTATATGTATTACTAGATATAAAACCATTAAAGCGTAGTTATGCACCAGGACCAGGCATCCCATCATGAATACTCAAGTCATGCTCCGCTTAACTATGTGGTATTATTTCAAAAATTTTTAATCTTTTCATGAAAACAAGTGTTTTCTCTTTGTGGTGGAATAATAGCTTCCTCATATCACATCACAAATGTGTAAAAAAGACATCTGGCGGGGAAGTACAGAGGCATTGTTGACTCCTTTGCCTAAGATGTTTAAACGAATTGTTACTCAATTGTTACTTTTTTGGTTATCAAATCTTTTACTTCACTTTTTCATCATGGCTATCTAAAAGGAAGATCAACTGTTACAATTCTTTTACATGTCATATTTTCAAAGCATTCTCCAATAGATCCAGTGCAGTATAAGCAGATTGTAGCAAAGTTTTTGACATACTTATTTATAAATTATTTATCTTTAAACTGCAGTCCTTCGATCTTCATAATAGGCCATTCGGAGATCTGTTTAACTCCATCGCCTCTAATGAATTTTCCGTGACGTCAGATGTCCCACAAGGCAGCCATTTATGATCCTTACTATTTAACTTGTACGGCAATGATCTCCATTGGCTGACTAAATGCATGTCGATGACGTTAAACTGTTTTCTTGATTTAACTTTGAATCGTACTCTCTCTCTTACTCTGTTTGCAATGGTTTAGGAATTCACTTCCAGCTTCGGACCTATACCAGTTGTGAGTGTGTCTCTGGATAGATGTGTACATGTTTTTTTTCTTTTTTATTATTATTACTTATATTTCAATTTCTTCTTTGTTTTTCTCTGTGTTTATTTATTTTTATATTAATATTTAGCTTCAGGTTTAACTCTAAGAGTCTATCTAATTCGGTTGTTTATTTATTTTAGCTGAATTTTATTTACATATGTAAGTAAATATATTATATTATAAGACGATAACCTTTGCTATTTTCCTTATGTTTTCATAACATTTTCTTATTATCTTTCGGATAAATTGTAAATTCGATACGTATAAACAAAAAGGATAGGACACGTTTTCGAATGAACGCCAATCAATAGCTCAATTTATCCCAAGTACACCTTTAATAGCTCAATATAATTAAGAACTTACTTTCAGCTTGGTTCATTTTTTCACACTTCGGAAAACCGAGCACAACACGACGAAAGCTGTAAGAAGCAAAATCAATCACATGTATATCATCCAAATCCATTTCGCAAAATATTTTAGTGAATTTTTGTTTATATGTTTGCTGCAGTCCATTTTATGGTGAAGAGCTTGAAATTGAAGGGTAGAAATTTCTTTTTAGACAATGTGTGCAGTTTTTTCCTTATATTCCTTTATACCAATAAAGCAATTTCCTGAAAACTCACCGAAGTTTCATAAGCGACATTCACTATTTTCTTAGAGATTTTTTTGCTAAAGCTTTTTTATGTTGCAACTCTGTTAATAATTCTAAGTCTTCTAGAGATTGCAATGTAACGATAACACACATTCAGTATTTTACAATCTCCATTGCTATGTAGGTCATTAAATTAAAAATATTTGCCGATAGATTATCCAATATCAAAGGCAGTTTTCTTAGTACAAGTTCTTCAATCTAGAAAACGTTTTTTTAAAAGTAATAAACTTTCTGTCGCGGGAAAGTAGCAAAGTAGCACTATTCCTTTCTCCGACACAAATCACGATTACAGCAATATGTCTACAATAACAAAACTGATATAGCCATAATTTAGTGTTGCACCAGCGGTAACGCCTGGAGAAAAAAAAAGTAAATAATAAAGAAATAAGAAAGAGAAAAATAAGAAATATTGTTTTACATAAAAATTGAAAAAAAGAAACCCATCAGAACAAAATGAGAACGAGGAGTTGAAATATTCTGAAAAAAAAAATAAGGAAAATTCCAAACAACGAAGCTTACATTCAGAAATGTTAAACAAGTTGTCATCAATACGCATAGAAAGCCAACAGAACATTTGCAACGCAATACTGTCTTTGGCGTTTATTTTAAGTGTTTTATATTTGTATAACTTTTTTTATCATATCAATGATGTGAAACACCACAAGAAGAATTTCAATAGAATATCATTGAATTTGAACAATATTGATGAATTACTTCTGCTTGAAAACGCGGATACTGCGCGAGCCCGTGATACAAACTGTACTATATGGACCTGTGTTAATACATACCGTTGTGGCCAAGATAGGATCAAAGTTTATGTGTATCCATTGCAGGAGTATATAGACTCAAAATCCGGGAAAGAAGCGGTTCGTTTGACGAAGGAATTTTATCAAATACTAAATGCAATAGTTAAAAGCCCTTATTATACTCCGAATCCTAATAAAGCGTGTTTGTTTGTGCCGAGCATTGACTTGTTAAATCAAAACAAAATTCAGCCATCTTTAGTAAATAAAGCCTTGGCTAGTTTAGAATATTGGAACGATGGGCAGAACCATCTACTATTCAATATGCTTCCCGGAACGAATCCGTCATATAATCGCGTGATTGACGTAAACACAGATCAAGCCATAATATTAGGTGGAGGCTTTGATTCCTGGACTTATCGCGTGGGCTTCGATGTTTCAATTCCAGTATGGAGCCCCTTACTAGGAAAAGATGCGGTAGTAAGCAACAATGATGAGTATCTTTTGATTGTAGCCCAACTGAATATCTTTCCAAAGCACTTGTGGATCCTCCAGAATATTTCAGAAGAACATCCTAGAGATGTATTGTTTTTGAAACAATGCAAAAATTCGAGCTTAATTCGCTGCGCTATGCATTCCAAAAAAAGATCTTTTCAGTATCCAAAAGTCCTAGGCAAAGGCACATTTTGCCTGCTAGGTCCAAGTCTGCGACTAGGACAACCCGATCTATTGGAAATGTTGGCTCATAACTGCATACCCGTAATTGCGGTAGATAATTATGTTTTACCTTTTGAAGATGTCATTGACTGGAGTTTAGCATCTATAAGAATGCGAGAGTCCGACTTGTCTGGTGTAATTGAAAAATTAAAAGTTGTGTCGAAAGAACGAAAAGGTGAACTAAAAAGTCAGGGGCGTTTGCTTTATAACAAGTATTTTCGAAGCTTGGAGTCGCTAACATTAACCATATTGGAGTATTTGCAGTGTCGTATATTTCCTCATATCGATAGAGACAAAAGGCACTGGAATTTTGTAGATAGCTCGAATGGTAGGGGCATGAACCCCTTGTTCTTGTCGAGAGTTGTAAGTCGCGGTGACGGTTTCACTGCCGTAATATTGACCTACGATCGAGTGGACAGTTTATTTTTGCTGATAGAAAAGTTATCTCTAGTTCCATCCTTGCACAGTATACTTATAGTGTGGAATAATCAACAAAAGGCTCCACCATTACGTAAGTTTGATGAACGTTAATATTCATAACACCAACTATAAATAAGACATGTATTCAAAGTTTCAGCTTTTCCAGTTATATCACGATCTATCAAAATTGTACACGCTCGTGATAACCGCCTCTCGAATCGCTTTTTTCCCTACAAGGAAATTGAAACGGAAGCTATATTAACGATCGATGATGATATCAATATGTTAACTGCCGATGAAGTTGATTTTGGGTACCTAATTTATCAGGCGACCAAGGAAGTGATTGCCGATGTTAGTTTTTCACATATATTATTTAGTTAACTCTTATAATAAATAACATAATAAGTTATTATGTTTGGGAATTGGGAGCATACTGAGCTTATTGTACCACCTCACAGAAAACTAAGGATTTACATCGCTTGAAAGCTTTTGAAAATGGATGTTTTGAAAAAAGAGAAGACAGACGTTACCCCCAAAAATTTAACTTGGGTGTTAAAACTCTTGATAATGCATGGCTGCTTATGTATTTTTTTTCATTTCATTTTGTGGGAGTGGCTTTATATTGAATTGGTAGTGAGAGAATTTATTCTATATGTTTTAAGTTTTAAATTTAAAAACAACAGATTTTTTACTTTCAGAAAAATCGGTAATAGTCTTCTTGGTTACCTAAAGAACTAAGTAGTTGAAAGCGTTATGATGTCTTGTTTTTATATTGCAGATATGAAGTATGGCGTGAATTTCCTGACCGTATTGTTGGCTTTCCGAGTCGTTTACATGTTTGGGACAACTTCACTTCTCATTGGCGATATGAATCTGAATGGACTAATGAAATATCTATGGTTTTGACGGGCGCTGCTTTTCTTCATAAATATTGGAATCACATGTACACCTATCGGATGCCATCTATTATAAAGCAAATGATAGATTCTCGTATGAATTGCGAAGATATAGCCATGAATTTTCTCGTTGCCAACGTCACTAATAAGCCCCCCATAAAAGTAACGCCGAGAAAAAAATTTAAATGTCCTGAATGCATTAACAACGAGATGCTCTCAGCTGATCTGAATCATATGCGCGAGCGATCGGATTGCATTAATGAATTCAGGCAAATCTATGGTCGTATGCCGCTCCGTGCTGTCGAATTTCGAGCAGACCCAGTATTGTTTAAAGACAATTTCCCTGAAAAATTAAAAAGATTTAGTGACATGGGTACATTGTAAAAATTGATATTTAAGAAAGTAAACGTCTCCGTTAGTTTTGAGGTGCTATAGAGTTGAGTGACACTCTCAACGCAGATGGATAGAGAGCGAGGGAAAAATAATATATATATTGCGTAATTGGAAAGGAAAGTAATCGAAGTAACATCGTGCTGAAAAAAGCTAAGTTATAATTGGTGCAATAATCGAAACAATGGAATCAACGTTTTCAGGAATGAAGTGAGATTCTGTGAAAAGAAATGCACTTCGGAGTTTCTCCTCCTTCATATTATGTGTGAGAGCGGACCGTGCAAAATTATTAGAGATAAATGCACAGTGAAAAATTTGACAGTGAAGTTGTTGGAGTTGCTATAGAGATGGGTGACATTTTATAGGGCCTCCTATCAAATTTGGAATCCGTGTTTTCGGAAAAGAAGTGAGATTCTGTGAAAAGAAAATGCACTTCGGAGTTTCACCTCCTTCATGTTATATATGGATGCGGACCGTGCGAAATTATTAGAAAAAAATGCACAGTTAAAAATTTGACAGTGACGTCCTTGGAGGTGCTATAGAGATGAGTGACACTCTATAGCGCCTCCTATTAAATTTGGAATCAGTCTTTTCAGAAAAGAGGTGAGATTCTGTGAAAAGAAATGCACTTCGGGGTTTTTCCTCCTTCATGTTATGTATAGGCGCGGACCGTGCGAAATTATTAGAAAAAAACGCACAGTGACGTTGTTGGAGGTGCTATAGAAATGAGTGACACTCTGTAGCTCCTCCTTCATGTTATGTATGGACGCGGACTGTGCGAAATTATTAAAAAAAAAATGAAAAGTGGAGTTGTTCGAGGTTCTATAGAGATGAGTGACACTCGACAACTCCTCCAACAACTTCAGAGATGAGTGACACTCTATAGCACCTCCAACAACTTCACTATGAAATTTGGAATCATCGTTTTTGGGAAAGAAGTGAGATCCTGTAAAAAGAAATGCACTTCGGAGTTTCTACTCCTTCATGTTATGTATAGGCGCAGACCGTGCGAAATTATTAGAAAAGATGAATAGTGAATGAAGGGTGAGAAATTCCGTAGTGCATTTCTTTGCACCGAATCTCACATCTTTGCCGAAAACGCTGATTCCATTTTTCCAACTGTTGCACCAATTATAGGTTAGCTTTTTTCAGCACAATGTTACTTGGATTAACTTTCCAATTACGCAAAATTCCAATTTGTTGATAAGAGTGTATTTCTATTTGTTGCTACAAGTGCAAAAATCTCGTTTCCAACTTTTGTTAGATTGTCATATCATCATTATACGCGAAGGTTTTTAGCTTTCTTTAACTTGTTTTTTCAAATATTTTTATAATATCGATCAAGCTTGACTGCGTATAGCGAAATGTCAGCAAAAGTTTTTAAAAGTTGAGCCCATGGCGGAAATATAATATAAAATTTAAAATCTATGATCTCAATCATAGCAGCTGTTTTAATCGTTGTCAAAATTGATATCTCCTTTTAGCTCACTAATGATACACAGGACAGGATAAATTATGAATTGTTAAAATTGCGTAGTACTAAGAATTCATAAAAAACAAAATAATTGAAAAACCGATTATAAATGTTTTTTTATTTTTAGAGTCTTCATCTAAACTGTAGACTATATCGCCAGTGCATTATTAGCTGTACCTTCATTTTGCACGTATCATTTATCCGCTAGTAGTGTTTTTTTTTGACTTGACGATAATCCACTACTAATCACCGTCTTTTTTTTTGCTTGTTATTCGAAAGTTAGATTCAGCATTTCTTTTTGAAATGTATTTTGAATTGAAGCAATTTCAGGCTCTATGTTGACACTTTTTAAACAATCTACTAAGATACACAAAAGCATTAATCCTTCGGATAGCCGCCAACTCTTTTTATCTCGTGGTAAAGATGCAACATTATTATTCCCGAATTAAAAGCACATACACATTAATACTTAAGTTTACATGGACTTTTCACTAATCTTCCTTCTTAAAGCGGAGCGTAAGAGCAGATAGTCCGCTCAGATTCGCTCAGTAAAAAGAATCTTACAATAGACTTTAAATGACAGAATGTCTCAATTAAAGACCTTGACAGAAGCAGAAAATTTAACAAATTCATGACTACACATCTTGCAATTGAAAACGCTGACGATGAACAGAGGAATCAACCAATTTTTGTTAACCTATCCAAATGATATGCAAACGGTTATGGTGTTTGAATAATCCTGTAATGCTTGAACAAATGAAACAAATGAAACAAATGAAATGTTAGCCAGTTCTATGCAAGGAGGAAAAGACCAAAACGTACATTTTTTTTTTTATAATTTACCTTCAAAATACATAATAAAACAATCTCACCACCTTTTTATTACCACTTTTCTTAACTATTACTTGCATAAGAGTGTTAATTGCTGCTACGATGCTATTACTATTTCTAGCAAAAAGTATTTAAATCTAATCTAATGTTGGAATACGAAATTTGTTAAATAATTTTGAACGTTTATATTAAGCAAATGATAAGTGGATCATAAGATAGAAATAGTTGGAGGACAACAATAAGCAAGTATAAGAGAAAGAGAAATAATTGGAGAAAAATAGACACGATCACTTTATTTACTAGACATTGATCATATTTTAATATAATACAGGTTAACTTTTACGTATTTCAATCTCAAAATAAGATCGAAATTCTCATTTTTGAAGTTACATGTTATAAATGCTCTTAAATATATGTATGAATAAAAAAGAAAGGTAGAGAAACTCATTCTATATTTTTGATTTCGAATATTATTTAATTAGCAGTAGCGTCTGGATGCCTTTCAAGTAACATGGCCACACCCTGACCGCCAGCGGCACAAGCTGCGACAACACCCAATTTTCCATCTTCTCTGACTAGACGATTGGCGGTATGCATGCATAAACGCACCCCAGTAGCGGCAAAGGGATGACCAATGGAGAGTGATCCACCCCAATTATTAAATTTATTCATATCCGGAGCTCCATATTTTTCACTCAAACCTAAATATGTCTTACACCACCAATCTGACTCCAAAGCTTTGATGTTAGCCACAATTTGACCAGCAAAGGCTTCATGTACTTCCCACGAATCAATATCTTTCAGGGAAAGCCCAGATCTCTTTAATAGCTTTGGTATACCATAAGCCGGGCCCAACAATAATTGATCAACAGGATCTTGTGAAACGAAAGTAAAATCGCGCAAATATGCTTTAGGTTTTAAACCGAGTTGCTTAGCTTTGTCTTCTGTTGTTATCAAACAAGCGGAAGCACCATCTGTCTAAAATATGCATAAATTATTGATTTCAAACATGTAAAAGATTTATATTTCTTTTAATGCGTATCTCAAATAGGCAAGGACTGCTCAATAATATATACAACAAAATTTAATTTTTATTAGATTACAAGCTTTGCACATTTTAGATCGCTCCATTGCGCATATGGTCTATAAAATTTAATTTTTATTAAATTACAAGCTTTGCACATTTTAGGTCGCTCCATTGCGCCTATGGCCTAAGTCTATCGTCGAATAAATGGATGTCATTTGTGATCTATGCACCCATGCTAACTCCTTTCAACTTAACAATAATTTGAAGTTGGTGGAAATAAGAATGAAACTATAAAAAAAATGGACGAAGCTGTTTTTTTCCATTTCTGCATGCATATTATGAAATCACCCAAGAATATACGTGGACATATCCTATGGTCAATGTGCAAAACATTTTTTTTTGCATTTAAAAGCTGAGATGTCCCTACACTGTCTCTTCCGATCATTTTTGGCATAGACATTGCGCGGGCGGACAAACGGACACGCCTATGCTGTTGAAGAAATACTTATTATGGGAACTTTACAGCTTCATTTCGGGTTTTACAAACGTTTTGGCAAAATGAATATATCTGCATCCTCCGGCAGTGGGTATAAAAAGTTGGGACACAAAAAAAAAAAAGAGCAAAATTAAACTCACCAAGAATGAAGCATTAGCAGCCGTGATGGTGCCATGAGGCTTTACGAAAGCGCCTTTCAATTTGGCCAATTGTTCTTTTGTTGAAACACGAATACCATTATCTTTGTTAATTAGTTCATCAACGCCAGAAACTAAAATAAAACAATGAATGAATTTTAATTTATTTCCAGTTTAGATTGTAAATTTTTACCCTTGAACGGCACTAAATCGGTAAAGTAACCTTTCTCTTGAGCTTCTTTAGCTAGTGTGTGTGACCTTAAAGCGTAATCATCTTGTTCCTGACGTGTCACTTGAAAAGACGCTGCTAGGCGATCTGCAGAATGACCCATAGTTTCGCCAGAAGAGAATTCAGCCACAGCCGGCAACTGTTTGAGTATATTAAGATTTTTTTTTTTTTAACTGATAAATAACATGAATTTGGAAATATTTTCAACAATAAATGGAATAATGTATGAGAAGGAAACATGTCAGCTAAACTTCTAAAATTCTTTAAGGCATATTGAAAAATTCAAGAAAATGTATCACCATTCTGTACAAGTACAAAATGATCTATTGAAATGGAGCAATGCATTTAAGAATTGCATGTTTTTTCTAAGAATTGAATGAGATTTTTACTTACCTCTGGTGCTAAAAAGTTGGGTCTAAATTGTGACAATAAGGAGAGCTGCTGTCCTAAAGATTTTGCTTTGCTAGCCTTCATCATAAGCGAACGCATTTTGCGGGAAAATCGAATCGGCACATCAGACATGAATTCCACCCCACCCGCCACAATAGTGTCAAATGCACCAGTCGTTATAAAGCCCATACCAGTTGTTATAGCCTAAATAAGTTTTTTTTTTTTTTTGTGATTAATAAAAAATATACAAAAAAAAAGCAAAATGTTGAACTTACAACATTCGAGCTAATGCAAGCCATTGTAACCGTGTGAGCAGGGGTCTTATCACTGAAACCGGCTGCCAATGCAGCTTCTCGTGCTATGTTAGAAGTTTTTACTTCTTGAATAACTGAGCCATAGACTATATAATCTACGAGTGTTTTATCCAACTTTGTTTTTCGCAAAAGACTCCTTTAAAGATAAGTGATCAAAAAACATTTTTTATGTATGCATTTCAATACACTTAATGATGAAAATTATATATTCAACTCTAACAAACAACTTACAAAAGTGAATGACGTGCTAATTCATGTGGCATTAATTTTGCATAGCTTGTTCCTGATAATAAAAATGGACTTCGAACGCCGTCAACGAGTACAATATTTTTCTTATTGGAGTCATGTGTCGCAGAAGCGGTCGATAAACAACGGGTGCCATCTGTAAATAAAACATTATCAATATCAAATATAAAATAGTTTAATATTGAACTATTTTAATGCCCTTGAAAATATAAGTCTACAATAAAAGGCTTTCTCCATCTCAAATTCAACAAAAAAAAAAAAAAATTTTTTTAATGCCTTTTGCACATAATTTTGATATACTTGTTGATTGCTACACAACTATTATAGGAAAATTGAACTTTGACCAGATGCAAATTGACAAGTGTGTTGGAAGCAAACCAAAAATTAAAAGATAACCAATCTAATAAAAAATCACTTATAATTATCAATAATTCTTTACAATCTTATATTAATTTATTATAAAACCCATAACCAATTGGAATTATTTTTTCGCCCACGATATTTCTTTTTCTGTTCTCACTCACTTTTAAGATAAAGGCTTTTAATTCCACGTAAGGAAGAACTTCGTAAGCTTATGGACATCTTTATGTTGATTGTTAACGAATTTATTAGCTCAATAAACTAATCTTAATGATCAAAACTGCTTTAAATAAACAATATAACAATCAATTTTTCTTAATAGTTTAATATCCTCAAAGCACCTAGAATAAGCATTTGCAAAGTTCACAATTTCGTCAAGAGCTGAAGTAAACTAAGTGCTATCAGCGATACAAATGAAAATTATTGCCATTTGCAAAAGGTGTTCAAAATTTGAATCATAAGAAATTATGTACCTAAGCGATGTTTTGTTTTATTTTCATCATGATCAGTTCTAGACTGTAGGTATAAACAATTTGTTTTATGCTGATAATGCTTTATATTTAAGTGTTCAAATTTCAATAGTTCCAAACAAGGAAAAAGTGATGTGTGAAAATATCAAACAGAAATGCTGACAAAATGCTAAACTCAAGGCAAACATGGATTGCGTGCCAAAAGGTTACAATTTTTGATTAATGTCTATGTAAACGATAAACAAAAATAGTTTTCAACTGAACAGTTCACTGCATCTATTAGCTCAATAAGAAAAACGCATTTCGGAGACTTTATGATCTTATCTGGATCAGCTAATGCCAAACAACTTTGAGAAATAGTTTTGTCGTTAAAAGCGAATTGGCGGAGAACGCATCATCAAAGTATCGAACTTATAAGCAATCCACAAGTTTGGAAAATAGAGCGATAACTACTTTCTCTACAAGCCGCAACACCGGCCTTATCATTCCAGATGCTATTGTTATCCATCCAATATGATAACATAAATACTTCTTACTTTTTCTGTATGTACGTCTTTTTCTTGTTTCTTACATTGAGCTCTATATATTTATTTCTAGATCAAGTAAATTTATTCTAAATTGTAGATACGACTCTAATCAAAGCAAACAGATTTTGTTTAGTAAAAACCTACAGGAGCAATTATCTTAACTTTTAATTATATCATTTCATACATATTCAAGGGAATATGATTGTTTTGCGCTTCGCCAAAATAGGAAGGAGTGAGGTTAAGGAAGCTAAAGGTGGGCACACGACGGGAGACCGGACTGTACGTTTAAAGGCCAGGCGTACATATGAAAAGTCAGATAGACATA
Organism: Glossina brevipalpis; assembly: GCA_000671755.1. NCBI lineage: Eukaryota > Metazoa > Arthropoda > Insecta > Diptera > Glossinidae > Glossina > Glossina brevipalpis. The sequence continues at coordinate 860,199 of KK351065.1, read as the reverse complement.
TGTAATATTACATATTCGACCAATAAACGAACGTGAGACGGACGAATACTTGACAAACAACGGACATATCTTTTTTCTAGTTTTCATTCTATGATGTCAGCTAAGCTAGACCGTGAAAGGCACAGATGGATGAAAAAGGAAAGGATCAAATCAAATTGTTTATTTTAAAATTTCTGCAAATTTTATTCATAAAAAGAAAGTTTTCAGTCATATATATTACACCGATTTTCTTTTTTTTGCTGCTTAAATATTATTATAGCTCATACGCGGTTTTCTAGAATTTTGATCTAAGAAACGAGCGAGTTTGATGGAGATTCTATGTGGTTTGCACTTTAATAAGATGGTATGAGCGCTAATTCAAATAACAGATGTACTTATATCATATGAACTATTGATATGTAGCCTGGTAACTCTAGGAGCATAGTTTGATTTGTTATGTTGTAGGGAGATTTGTTGAAATTGGAAAATCTTTTCGAATTTGTAAAATTAACATTAATTGTGAACGCATTAATTACCAAGGTATCGTTTGTCGCACAATTGCTGAAAGGAGATCGCAAATGCTTACAATAGACAAAATAAAAAATAATGAAAAATAAAATATTTGCTTGGTAAATCGATTGAAGGCAATTTTCGTACTCTATGAAATTTATTTATAATTGGAGAAGTATGTAATATATACACGAGAAAATAGGTTTATATACAAGTTTATTAATTTTTATATTCTTTTATAGAAAAATTGCAATTTCCCACCAACTATACTTTCGGGTTAAGCAAAATAAATGTTAATGTGTATGTTTTACCGAACTACCTTGGCTAAATTTCTTTCCCTTTTTTGGAACTGTTTTGCCTGCAATAGACAACAAAAAGGAAATTAATAATGATCAGTGCGTTAATTTCAAGGCTTGTCATGTAAGTATTTTCGAATATGAAACCTAAATTCTAGACAATTTTTGTTTTGTTGCACCTTATGTTTTTACATTGAAAACAAGAATACCTCAGCGTTTGCATTGACACTTAACTGCACAAAAAACATGATTTATAATTACAAGTAAATAATATTGTAAAGAGGGTAAATGGATTAATTACTTTAGAATGTCGAAATGCCTCATATGTAAGTATTGGCTTATTAATTCACATTTCTTTATGAAATTAATTGGCAAGAAGAATATATTTACTTGGCAATTCTATGAGTGCATCTGCTATTCGCTTGGTTAATGATTTTTTTATTTCGTGATCGCCTCGAAAAATTTATTTTCCGCGAACTACAACAGCAGTCCAATTTTAGACGAATTCGTAAATATATTAACTGGGTGTTTTAAAAAACTTTACATTTACAGTAATCATAGAAAATCCAAGTGAAGTTGATAAATATTATTTCATAGATTGAACAAAGGCACGTAAATTGAACCAATACATAAATAGAAATATTACAAATTTATTGTCCGCGACAAAGAAATTGTTTTACTTCTTATTTGAGTGTCATTATTTTTGCCGTATATGCTTGCTTTCCCCTCTTCTATTATTTTCAAGAGTTAGAACTTGCAAGAGAAATTGTTATGATTTTTTTTTTGTTCCTCACTTAGCTGTAATTTGTGTTTGCATTTCTCTTTTTTAGAATAAAGACCGGAGGTGCGTTTTTATAAGTATTTTTAGTGAAAGATAAGTCACAGTACAGGTCGAATTGAACTTAACAAATAGGATTTTCCATTTACATTCAAATTTTTTTTTTTTTTTTGATAACGCAAAACTTTTATTCGACTTTAATACTTGACATCAAACAAAATCTTAAATTTTAAAAAGAAGTTCTTCATTGAGTCCATCTACTATGAACAAATCAAAGAAAAAAAGAAAATGTTCTCACTGTGCAGTTTTAAGTTTCAAACAAATTCTTAGGTTTTAAGAGAAGCGATACGAGTCTTTGAATTTTTTTCATTATATGGAATTATTTAGCTGTTTTTGATCTTTATGGCGTTTTATTATTTTCATGGTTTTCATTTTTATAACTTGTGCAAGTTAGTGTTGTCATGATCGGTAATATTCGGCAGTATAATATAAGCACATTCTTTATGCAAATAATTTGAGAGAATACGAATTCAATATCTAATATTTAATATCATCCGTATGGAGCGCAATTATTGATTTTTTATAAAAATATAAAATACAATGTTTAAAAAAAATGCTTAGGAAGCCTGCCAAGTACAACTGTAGGAATAATTAGTAATATTATATATATTGACAACACAATATATTGATATTGATATTTATTGATAAAGATAAAAAATATTTGAATGACTTGAGAGCTGCTTAAAATATGGGTTTTAGCACAGTTTTTCCACATGAGAGAACTATAAGTTAAAATTGGTTTGACACACATTTATTTTAAACAATATTGTCCGTTGTATTTAATGAAGGAAATTCTTTTAGGAATTTTGTTGGAAGGAAATAATCAAGCGTGGAGCTTAATTTAATTTATTTTAACAGTTCAACTGGAGAGAGAAGTAATTGGAAGCCATTAACAAAGTGTTTTAGTAAGTTTTCTTAACGATCGCATTTGATAATATATCAGTACACAAATGAAAACGCAGTTAACAGCATCAGAGGTGATTAAGGGCTAGAATAACGAAATTAAATCCATTCTTGCAGATGTTAAATTCTAAAAAGACTATTAAACCAAACAGAAGTAAATGCTTTTTTTCGACACATTTAGGATACCTCCAGTATAATTGTTGTATTTATTATTTATGATCCGATTAATAACGCGCTTAATTTGCCGACAAGTTAAGTAGAAGTATACTACTAAGATATGTGAATCAAGTTATTTTTGTTAAATTCTTAAAGTCTGTTGTGCCAAACTTTTGCGAACATTTTGCTTATCAAGCGTTTTGTTACTTGGATAATAAATTTTCAAAAAAAGTTTTGTAACCTATGGTCAATGTGAACAGGAAGGAAGTCCATCAATTCTTGCCTTGATTACGGATGTGTAAACTTGCTAATAGCTCTTGATGATGGATGGGCATGTCATTTTAAGATTTGGAGCAGAACACTTCTGATATTTCCTTCGATAAAACTTCATTTGTGAAATGGGTGACTTACAAAAATGGAAAATAATGAAGAAAATATATTTTAGGGAATATTTGGTAAGGAAAAGCTCCTCCTATTGCAGTGTTGTAGAAATCCAAAATATATTCAACATTGTGATGTGATATCATACTATTACGTGTAGCAGCAGTTTGTCATCTAGAAAGGCTTCGATGTTTTCAAAATCAGGCTAAGACATTATGGTCTTAAGACATATTGAGTCTTTACAAAAAGTCATGGTGTGATGCTTAGAATTTAATTTAAATGGATGGACTTCCAATATTGTCAATGTTAATGATAATAGAAGATTCTCTAAAGTTGAGATTTTATGATGAACGGTTTAAGTGATTTAACCGATACATAAAATAAATAGATGAGTCAAACGGCGGCAGTGTTGATACTGAGGCGATTCCATCAAGTGTTTAGCATTTAAATTTCTTAGTAAAAAAAAATCGGGGTTTTGATTAACTAATAAGTGTATATTATATTGAAAGTAGGAATTGAAATGCGGACAATATGCAGCCTTGAAGGTAACAAGATGATTGCCAGTAAATTTGATAGATATCCTTATGTTTTCGATCGATACTGTTTCAATAGCGCACTTGAAGGCACTTGATTGATTGATTGATTGATTGATTGATTAGACTTTAGAAGCATTAGCCAAACTTGATGTGATTTATTTTTACTTTCGCTTAAATCATCAAAGGCTTTTGAAAAAGTTTGGAATAGATCTTCACTACATCAGTAAGAAAGTGTCACTAAGTCGATTTTACAATCAAATTCTGGGATATGTCTTATAATCTCGTGCTGATAAAGCATTAATAGTGTTTAATGCATATATTCTCTGTGAGAATTTGACTTCTGCATTTTTTACGTATATTTTATATATAACTTTAACATTAAGTTTAATCTTTTATGACCAAGTTGTTAGTTAATAACGAATATTTATATTAAACATTTTTTAAAACTTTTGAGATTATTTCGAAATGGCGTACGTTTCTCTCTCTTGTATAAAATTTTATTATGATTTCTTTTTTTTTTATTTACTTGCTCTTTTTTTCTTGTATTTATTTATTGTTTTTTTATTTTTTAGTCAAATAATTTCAAATAGGACTTAATTAATTGTTATTAAAAAATAGTAAAATCTTACCTATTTATCCTTCACCTAAAGTGTTCTCCTTTATATATTAGTCAACAAATTATACGTTTGCTTTTTAAAAGCTGTTTTCGTGTCATTCTTCATCTTTAATAATTACGTTGAAGCATTTGTAAGTGTTCAACATTACATGCGAGCTTATAATCGATTCCTTTAAATCGTAGTTTATTTTAGTAATTTCCTTAGATTGTATCTTCAAAATTTTTAAATCGTTTTAGAATTGTTCTTTATTTATTAATATAATGTTGAAATTTTAAATAATTTTAAATAATAATTTTAAAGGCATCGATTTATTGTTGCCTCTTTGGAAGTATGCTTGTAACTCCGATTTGGTGACAATTCAAAAAAAACGTGAACAAAGGAAAAGAAAGAAAAAAGTATAAATGTTACAATAGAGCATAGCGATGCAGTTGACGATATCATTTATATAAAAAAACATTTTTCATGTTTATTTACGCTTGCATTCTCAGGGCAATTTTATAGCGTTTTCCAGTAAAACTGCTTTTGTTTATGTAAAAAAAAAAAAAAATACTAATAGAATTGAACAAACATTTTTTTTTTTATCTTGAAATGAGTGTGAGTCAATTATAAAAAAAAAAATACTTACAACAAAGTTTCATTGAATTATAACAAGTTTCTTATAGGACGAGTCCAAGTTTCGAGTACTTGGTTCAATAATTTCACCAATAGAACGTTCAATATTCGTTTTTGATTCTTTACTGTTGTAGATAACTTTAAAAAAACCTTAATAGAAACAATTAAAAAAGACAGAGTAACAAGTAAAAAAATTATAGTCCGTTGTGGCTGGATCTTTTACATCCACCATCTTCATTTAAAAAAAAAAAGAAAAAAGAAGAGTAAATTTCCATGCTCTATAATATTAGTTGGGAGTGGCTGATTTATTTTACTTTAGTAGAGAGCGCGTGCAAATTTTTATTGTGTGGCTTTTGTAATCTATGATTAATAATTAAAAATGGTCATCAGCGTGATTGTAATTATCTATTTTAATAAAATGGTAATTTTTATTTGTTTGTGAGTAATAAACACAAAACTCACGCTGTAAGAGAGTCCTTTAATTGATTTGGTCCACTACCAAGATGCTTGAAGAAGCATTCAATTTTTTCGACAAATTTGAATTCTTCGATATCTTTATTATTGTGTCCCAAAGAATCTTTACCAAAGTCGGTACACAGACGGATAAATGGACGGATAGCTATGTCTAGATGGATTATAGATCGCGAACATACATACTTTATGGGTTTTTGAAGATTCCCTTTAGATGGGTTTTTTAAACTTGCTTATCGTTCCGATATTTGTGCCCAATTTGGATCAGATGTTTTCATTCTTGCGAAGAATGTTTACGATAGGAATTTCACACATGGGCAAACGGACAGATAGATATATAGACAGATGGAAGTATCTAAATCCACTTAGAGTTTGATACTAATCAAGAATACATATAATTTATAGAGCCTCTGAAGCTTCGTTTCGTATGTTACAAATAAATGACAAAATGAATACAACTCCTTTCTTTGGTAGTTTGTAAACGATTAAAATCTATGGACCAAGAGCGCACATTGTCAGTTCAATTCCGAATAACATAGTCCTAAATTATGAATTAGATATGGCTCAACGAAGACCATATCCTCCGATGTTATTTAAATTTAAGTTCAAATTACGTGTCCTTGCCTCGTTTGGCTACGATTCCTTACGCTCTCTGTAAGCCTTTCTTAAAGTTGCAAGGTTGTCTTTGAAGGAGGAATGTGGAATTACTTTTCTCCCAACACTTTTACAGTGCTGGCTTAATGGTTTCAGCTTAAATATAGCAAAAGGTTGTTGGTCAAAGTGGTGGTGTAAGTTCGATTTAATAAGCTTAATTTAAATTGTAAAAGAATTATGTTTGACTTCGGCTAAAAAAGGCTACAAACTTTTTCGTCGTCATATGCCTCATGTATATATATATATATATTATTAGCAAGTGATTTTCTTTAAAATAATCTATGAAATGTCATTTTCCAACGCGCTTTGCATGGCTTAATGGGGTTGGTATTGGTGTTCAGCGCGTACATAGCAAGAACTTTTTTCTGTGCTTGATATGTATATTATATCACATACGATATGTTATCATATTACTATAAACGCAATAAACCTGTCATTGGACTGTGCTTGTGTTTGCAATTCAAAATACTCAAGTATCGATAATAAGTGAGCATTTTGATCATTAAGAAGAAAGATAGAAAATTTGTAAATATTAGACAGAAATTTTCCTTAATGAATAGAAACAGAAAGTTATCATATATATATATATATATATAAAAGTAAGACTAATTCTTCGCCACTATTTTCATTACAGTCCTTAATTTATATCAATTTTTTGATTCGAAGTAACACCTAATACTTAACCCGTTTGCACTTTTCTTGCATCATTGACTTCTTACATATATACTGTGGCTATGAGGCACAAAAATATAGCTCGCGTATACGCGACTTGATGACATTGTCCAGGAAAATCAAGCACATCTATGTGTTCAGGATGTGAATTGATTAATATAAATAACAGTCTTTAGCTCAGTTTGATTTTATGCACAGAAAATTAGTTGTGAAAAAATTAATGTGAAGACGAAGAAGAATTGATGCTTGGCTATCCCCTCATGAAATATTTTTGTGGGTAAAGCGCTGCTGAAAATTCAATTAGTTTTATCTAAAACAGCTTATATCAACATCCTCTGGTCCAATTTCATCATAACAAAAGTCGTTCTACTCCATCTCATCGGCTTTATAGGAATTAATCTTGTCTCTTACATTGTAAATTATCAACGTTTCCGTGAAGTTTTTATAGAGTTTCTCTTTAACGTTATGATATGACATGCTACAGCGTATTGCTTTGATGATATAAGAGTAAAGAATATAAAGTGTCCTTTTTTGTCGTAGTACGATGGAAGTAGGAATGTGCTTCAACGATACAGTAGAGATACACTTCGATGTTTTAATAATTTATTTAACAAATTTGTGAACAACTCATGCCAGTTAGTCGTGCCATCTCATAATCTTATGTCCGTTTCTTGTCTTTGTCCTTGCCAGCCTAAATACAGAAATCAGATAAATCGATCTTTATATTTTAAGCGTAACAGCGATCACTTCAGATATGTTATGTTTGGAAAAAAGAAATTTAAATTTCTTCATTTCGAAATAAATTTTCCGAAAATAATAAAAATCTGGACCGCACGCAAAGTCGTGGGTCAATCGAAAATTAATTGATTAATAAGTAATACATATATACATAATAATAATATAGCTAAAATATTTTAGATAGATTTGAATTATTTTTACAATAATTAGATTCATAACTCCAGCAAATGTTTGACTATGTAAAAAAAAATATTCGATATATAAATAAGGCAGTCGGAATTTCCAAAACATTTAAAAAGAATTGTATAACACATAAAGTAAAGTGAACATATCTAAGTTTTTTGGCCTCAAGTTACTATAAGAGTTGAAGTAAAAACATAAACTGGGATCAACCTGCCCTTCTCTCCTTCTTAACACTTACTGCTATCAATAGGATGGGTGATTGCCAAGCGTGGTCACGAATAAATCTACCAGACGACACGCTGCCCTACTTCACTAACGTCAATTTATCTAATTTAGCTAGAGCTAGAGCTACATGTGGAAATTGACAAACAAGCCTGCGGTAGTATCTAGCAGACATATTGTTTTACCTTGCTGTAGGATGATATCTATTAATCGTTGTAAGTTTAAATATATTTGAACTAACTAACCAAGTTAGAGCAGTGGATTTGCTATAGGAGCTGAGTGACATCCATCACTGGTTCGAAATTATGATAGCGCATAACTGATTGCAAATTTAAATCGGAAAAATGTTTAAAATCTATATTTTTCTTCAACTCTGAAAAATATTCAAATTAGTATAAGGTCCTAAGAGAGCATAATGTAATGATTTCTCCGAACAGTCGAATATTTAAACAATTGCTTTTAACTCAATCTGATGATCTGTAATTTAGTTTTCCTCCTTTCTTAAAGATAAAGCTGGTAAACAGAAAAGATTCGGCGCAGCCGAATATAAATTTTTTAGTTGCAAAACTTAATAATTCCTTTGCTATCAGGAGTTTATTAAATTCTTCTTTGCAATCGATACCGCTGTCACGCCCAAACAATTTGGAAATTCGCACTTTTTCAGCTCTATTAATAGATGAATTATCAGTTGCATTCAAATCATCAAAAATCCAGGAGAATCAAAAGATAGTATCACTGGAGATTAATTATCTTCAAATAACAAACAGATAAATCAGCTACAAGTAAGAATTTCAGACTTCCAGAGTACGTGAAATAAATTTCAAGCTTTTCTTTAAACATTCTGAAAAGACGACTACTCATGCCGATTGAATGGCTGCTGTGAAGTTTAATACCGTTTTTTCTCACTCCCCCAAAACGTCTTTAGAGAGTATTTACACTCATTTAAAAGCGTTACGAAACAAAATTAAACTGGCGCAGTTTCATTGATAGGGACAATTCCCTTTCAACCCAAAAAAAAAAAAAAAAAAAGAGAATTGAAAGCTTTCTATGTTTCTGTCACGAATTTAAATAAAAGTTTTAAATGAAGTTTTCGAATTAATTATTAATTCGACTACAGAATTATAAATTTTCTTGCCGTATTCTGTATCGCTTCGCTACACGTAATCTGTAAATCATGGGATTCTTTCTTCGACAAATGCAACAAAGAAGGCTCTTTCGAGCGATTTGAACGAAGAAGGGCATTTTTAAGATCCTTCCCATCATCTTAAGTGAATTAATTAAATTAAAAATATTTAGGATTAATCACGTGAGTTGAGCAAAACATTTTAAATAACAAAATATTGCTGGTCTTTGGTCGAAAAGCAACATTAGCGCCTCCGAGACTAATTTGTATTAAAGAATGAAATTTTGTGTAAAGTTTATTACATCGGCTCCGCGAAGCACTTGTAGTGATTTGTCGGTGACTACGCTAATCCTATTTATAGAGCATTATTGTCGCCCAAATTACTCAAAATCAAAAGAAATAGAGAAAAGCTGCTGCGTGCATTATATTCTTCAAATATTGCGCTTGCTGCTGTATTAAAAATAAGAATGTGTCTATGCTACGCTATCCTGCGTTACAATAATTTAAGTTTTAGTTTTAGTTGCCGTTTTAACGCTGAACTTTTTACTATCTCCCGTACCGTACCGTACAACGCATAAAATATATTTTGTGGAATAATGATTTAGTTTTCTAGCATCAGTTAAAAATACACAATTGTGGTCATAAGTTTTATTTCGTACAAATAAAACGTGTTTTTATGTGCAAATAATATAAGATATTCAACGATTTAGAAATTATAAATTCAGTCTAACGCGATTTACAAAATTCCAACAACAATTTGTTTACATCATCAGGAACACTTTCCACAATATTTTCACAAAACTTGATCTTGATTATTTAAGCGTATTTTGAATAATATGCCATTGCCTCGCCTGTCACAGATCAGTTTGAGCTTTTTTGCCTTACTGATGATATATTTGTTTCCTCGCATCGTTACTAAAAAAATAATTTTTCATGTTTTCAGACTGTCTTTTGGTACTCTTTACCCGGCTTACGCTTCTTATAAGGCTGTACGCACCAAAAATGTCAAGGAATATGTAAGAATATGATAGTCAAATATATGTAGGTTACATCTAAAAATGTTTTTTTGTAGGTCAAATGGATGATGTATTGGATTGTGTATGCGTTCTTCACATGTTTTGAAACATTTACAGATATATTTCTTTCATGGTTTCCATTCTATTATGAAGTTAAAGTGGTCATTGTGCTCTGGCTATTGTCACCTGCCACCAAAGGAAGTTCAACGCTATACAGGAAATTCGTACACCCAATGTTAACACGTCGCGAACAGGTGAACACATTCAAAAAAAAACATGTATACAGATTCAGATCAAAAAGGTTTTCATTATTGTTTTTTTTTTTTTGCAACAGGAAATTGATGAATACATTAATCAGGCGAAAGAACGTGGTTATTCTGCCGTATTGCAATTGGGTTCTAAAGGTGTCAATTATGCGACAAATGTTATCATGCAGACTGCAATCAAGGTAACAAATATAAAAATATATATTTATTTTTCTTTATACCATTGATTAATTAAATGTAAGTTTGTTTCAATTGTGTTTCAATTACTATTAAATATTACTCTCTTCTCTTCACTTATTTTGTATTCGCATATTTGAATATTCATTTTCATTCCATTTGCTCTCCTTTTGTCTAACAAGACACAGCCTTAGAGATCCAATTACTAATACTAATACGCATGCACAAGTGTATTTAAATATTATTATTATTATTATTATTATCTCACATATGCCTTGAATTACTAAGAAGAAAGATTGATCGTTCATTTTAAATCGTTAGAAGGCACTGTGCTTTTTAACCTAATGTGCATAATCACTGGACTGTTTCATTATATAAACACTTTTGCATGTTGACATTACAAAACAATAAATTTTTACTGCATTGTAGTCCAAAAGTTTTAAGAAATATTTTAGAAATTCTATTTTATTTTTCAAAAGTTTGCATTTATGCATTTCATTGCAAATTTCTATCCAATAGTTCTCTCATAAAGTTCATGTCTTCAGATGGACGAAATTTATTTTGCTTCAAAGCCTTCCCATAAACTATATAGAAAAAAAATTTAATTATTTTACGCATTCTCTTATGCGGTTGGTTTCTGTTATCGTTTCCTTATTACTATCTTTCCTCCCAAGTAGTTTTATATAGTCAGAAAAGAATTGATACGCTTAGCTTATCGCATCTTCTGCTCTCCAAACCTTTTTATTTGTTACTCATATTAACGAGATCGTTAGAAAAAGATAATCGGACCTCGTCGTTGCGTCTGTCACACACTTAATGTAAGATTGAGATATCTGGTTGCCTGTATTTTGCCCAAAAATTAGAATAATAGAAAGCTATTTATTATTTTAATTGTTTTTTTTCTTACTCTATTGCTGAAAGCCACGCAATGATTGCCAGTAAATCCTTTACATACTCAGGCGTCAAAAAGCTTTACATTAAAGGTGATTGCTGGTCATAAAGACAATTTAGAAGATTTCCTTTACACATTAAATTTTATTCGCAACATACGTCAGCTAACAATTTTATACATCAATGACGTTGACTAAAGATCCATAATTGATTGAAAAGAATATACTCTCGACTGATAAAGTCACAACAAAATTCCAATAAGAATACTGCTATTGTTCCGTGGAAGGCTACCAGTGCAGGTCATGCGTCTAAAAGAAATAACAAAGAAGTTTCACCTTAACTGTTCCCAGATGAAATTTGGGCAGTGATAAAAGTTAAAGAGCCAAAATCTTATCTAGAACACATCAAAAGTGAACGTTGAGTTAAGTGGCAAGAACAATGAATGAAGGGAATGAAGTCAATAAAATGGCAAATGGAACGTGTGATACAGTTAGTATGGCAAAAATTCGTTCAGTAATTTGCAACGAATAAATAACGATAACATAAGGAAATGTCGACCATATGACGTAAACTATTACGCTATTTTCAACTAGATTGTACACACGTTACGTTCAGCACTACGAATACTATATTTGTGTTTGCGTATGTTGTTTTTATTTTAGTTATTAATTCTGCTTCTTTTTGAATGAGTTTTTTGTGCAAAATCGAATAATTTGTATTTACCAATTTCTGAAGAGTTTTCGGGAGAAATTGAAGAATTTTGCATAATAAATTCTTCTTTAATCATTTGAAGTCTTCTTCATCGAAATTTCCCACCTCTTTTATATTAAAACCCATGATTTCTGTTGACATGTTTTTGGTTGTAGTAGTTCTAAATTTCATCTGAAATTAAAGCATTTCTTTAATACCTCTGACACAATGAATTCTAATCCCTTTATATGTTCTGTTACATATGGCAAATTGGTCGCCAGAAGAAACTGCACGATTATATATATGTTATTATATATTTGTGTATGTTTTTATATATATTATATTTAACTTACATGTTTTAATTTTGATTTTGGCATTTTGAGCTTTTTTTTTCATACCCACCACCGTACTTAGAAAGGATGTGCTTTTATTTTACAAAAATGGGAAAATCAGACCTGTTCACCTATAATACGGAGCATTTAGTTTTTTTAATTTTCTTTAGGACAATGGTGGTGGCTAGGTATAAAGTATTCGCTAAGAAGTCGAATATAATTTTCTTTCTTGTTCTTAATCACATGTTGTTTTGATATATACATAGAATTATAGAATAAAATATAGATTTCGATGTTGGCAATCCAATCTTTTCTGAAAATATTTCGCTGATCTTCTCGGTCTCGGGTTTATATGCCGAAGAAATAGATTCTTGTATCAAATTATAAATAAAAAGTTCGTATTAATTACGCAAATCTTCATATATGTATCCTAGAGCTCCTAAGATCATTACTGTATATTTTTTCATTGATCTTCTTGTTCATAAGAATCACGCTGTGAGATGTTAGTTGAAGCTTTTCCTGTGCAAGATGAAATACTAAGCAATTGTTTGAAGCAAAAGTATTGTTTGTTAATTATTGCTTCTCCTTTTATTGTAATTAAATGTTGGTACACTACCTTCTCCTAAAACGGCTTAACCCATAGAAATATATTGACTACACAATTGTCACCAAAACATTAAAATAATCTTATTTTTAACTTAGGTCACTAAAAATAAGTAAATAAGCAAAGTATGCGCGATTATAATTATTATTAAAATTAAATAATTTCAACTACGCAAGACATGATATATTTCAATAGGTTTTACAGTTGTTATGTCCGATCTGGCGCATGGTTTAAAAAAAATTGTGAAACCCTTAAGGGAAAAACTCAGACTTGTACACGTATGTAACGTGGACTGACGATGAAATGCGTCACAAGTATCAAATAGTCTATCTGTCGTACTGTAACATACAAAATGAAATATAATATACAAATACAAAATATAAATTCATTATTATAATAATAATATACATTAAAAATAAATGGCAAGTTTTTTCCGACAAAGCAAACAGTATCCGATTTGAAGCCCACACTATTCCCTATCCTCACATATTAGCACCTATAATAAAAATGTAGTTTGTCGTTCCAAAAACAAGCAGGGCGTGTAACGATAATTCATACTTTCTATTTTAATAACTAAGTATATAGAATTTTAATAATTAATATTTGTCAAAAATATTTTTTTCAAATAACTTTGTTTTTCCTCTAAAATCAATGTTGTTTCATATTCGTAAATTGTGAACTATTGAAGCAGTGAGTAACAAGAGGTATTTTGATTGTTTAAACAAAAAAAAAAGGAAAACCCGAGAAATCATAGAGTGGTGGTTGCGCATTTTTCATTAAATTATGCCAAACGTTAAAAGAGAAATAATTTTGCTTAACAACTTGTTTTTGTTAACTTTTAAAGAGAAAAGTTGAAAAGGAAAATGTTTTTTCCTAAAATATTTGTTTGTCTTAAGACTTGCATTTTAAGCAATAAATTTGGTCTTTAAGTAGTTTCGATATATTTAAATAGTTTTTGGAAGGAGTTAGGACGGAAACGAAATTTATTTCTCCAATTATTCGAAAGAGATAGGTATTACTTGAAACTAAATTATTGATACCTAAGTTTGTTATGAACCGATACTATATACGATATATGAGTAAACAATGCTACTACTCTATTTAAATAAATTTATACTTATGCTAAGTTCTACACTTAGCACCCTTCATATTCATCAAATTTGTCGAACAAGTTTTAAAATGTATTAAAAGATAAAATAAGAGGCAATGGTACGCTTAGGTGAATCAAATATGATTTTTTTTTTCTTAGAGTTTGGTTTTTATTTCTCTAATACATGAATTTTTTTTTTGTTTAATTATTTATTTATAAATTCAGTTAACAATTTTTGTTGTTGCTTTCTCTTTTTTATTTTTCATTGATATTAACTGAACGTTCATTGTGCATCACTAATTAACTTTAATCGATATCAATGAACGCACGCAAACTTCCATAATAGACATTCGAATATGGTTTAAGGGCTGGCAATCACCAGCAGCAAACACGTATGTTGACTTTGTCTCGATCAGACGATGATATTTTTACGAATAATCAGAATGTACGGTATAACGAGATTGATGCAATAGATCAACAATCTTATAATGCGACACGTTTGCGTTCCTTAAGTGTTATGGAATCTATGCAAAACGAATTCTCCGAAGACGATGATTTCAATATTAATGGTGAACTATTTGAAGATAAAACTGCCGCTGATGATGAAATAAGTGGTGCTGCACGCATACGTGAGCTGCCTCTCAGAAAGACTAAACTTAGAAATGCTCAGGGTAAATCGAAACGTATTGATACAAAAAAAATGGAATCAGGGGATATGCGAAGACGTAGAAAATTGCGTAAATTATCACTAGATGAAGATGTGGATATTGAATAATACATAAGAGAGAGAGAGAGAGAGAGAGAGAGAGAGAGAGAGAGAGCGTTAACTTGAATGAATAAAAATTAAATCGCTGCCATCGATATATTCTCATAATTTAAATTTACAATTTCATTATTCTTTAGTTGCTAAGTTAAATTCATATTTCTTTTTCAACATTTTTCCTTTTATTTATGTTCGGATTTTTTTTTTAAATACTTTTTAATGGCAAGTTTTATATGTACACAATTATGCCAAATCTTATAAAAAACCTTTATAAATGTAACGAGAAATTGTTAATTATTGACCAGAGTATACCATCAAATCAAAGCCTTATGATATTTATTACTAGGGCGGTGGAAATTTGGTGCAAACAATACGCCGTAGCTATAGTTTGAGTGATTTGTCAGAACCAGATATGCATCGAACGGCAGAAGAGGTAATTTCACATAAGAGAGAGAGAGAGAGAGAGAAGAAGTTCTCATATATATATATTGTAATCAATATATTTTTAATTCTTTCAGGTTGATGATGTAGTGACTTTGCCGCCTCAACAAAGAATGTTACGTTCCCGATTTCCACCTGGTAATCGCCATTCGACTGGAATGTATTTTACAGAAGTAGATGTAGCATCGAGAGCCGCTGCAGATTTTAAGTAATTATTTGCAATTACATTTATACTTTCGTTAGCATATCGCACTTTGATCTCATCTAATAATCTTTTCAGTTACAATATTCGTTCTTCAGATGATATAAGTTCTGGTTATTCAAGCACTGAGCCGGTTTCTGCTAACTTAAGTCGCACTTCTTCTATGACGAATGCTTCTAGACCTCGACCTAGACCGAAGCGTGCTGAGGTAAATTTTGTATATCCACAATAACACATTCCACAAACTTTCTTATATAAAATCTACATTATTTATTATTTAACACATACATTTTAAGGGTGTTGTTGTCTATGAATTTCAGCAGTCTTTTCACCCTTTAGAGAATTATTGTTATTCTCAGGATATTTCGACAAATCAATCAACGATAACTTTAAATAAACAAGAAGATAATAATTTTGATTATATTATTAGAGAACAAAATCTTGAAATTCATCAAAATCCAGTATTGGATACATCAAGTTTCCCAGAAAAAAGCATTAGTTTTATAGATGAAGACGATAATTCCTCTGATGAATTTTACGAAATTACTTCGGATAAATCTGATAAAGAGATTGAGCATGATGAACAAAACGAGAAAAGTTACTTTAATCCAAATGCAATAACAAAAAATTATGTTAAAATAGAAAATTCAGAACAGTTTGTAGCTGCCGAACGACTAAAGAAGACTAGCCGACCTTATTTGCATAAGAAAGGCAAAGCACCAAAGCCAATAATGTTAGCTTTTGACGAAGGCAAAACTGAATCGTCTATTAATGAACAAGGCGGCGCCATTAGTTCGAATTTGAAAGAAACACAAATATGATATGAATTGAATATGGGGTAAATAGTTGAGTTTATTGCAGCGCATGCCTTCCTGCTATATTGCCCTTTTCGTATTTTACTAATACTGCTATATCAATTTAATTTAACCTCCTGCTAAGAAAAGTTTTTGCAGCCCTTCTTAACCTTATTACATTTCATAGGAGTTTCGCGTATCATACTGAAACCGAATGTAGATTTGGCACGTGGTTTCATTTTTATAATTTCAAATCACATCTTTTCGCCTTAGAAGCAATGGGATCTCAACGAATTAAACGCAACAAGTTAGAAATCTAACACATCTATTCTTGATTTAATTTCTTTGATATGTTTTGAAAATGATCATAATCGATTGAAAATAGACTTCAAAATGAGCTGAAAAAATCAACATATTTTAAGCAACGACTTTAAAAATTGCGATTACTATCTTTTTTGTATAAGTTTCAAATGTAGTTCATATATACCTCACAAAGAGGCTTTCCTTTCTACCTAAAGAAGTACGTAAAAAAATGTACATCAACTCCTTTCTGAATAAAAACAAAAAGTAGTTCAAACAAGGTTATACTAATTAACAACAAAAGATTTTAATTTAAGGAAAGACAATTCCCAACATTTAATGTAACAATAAAAGTTTTGCAGATATAGACTAGACTGGATGATTCGAATGTTAATGAAACCATTTTCCTTGATCTTTTTCCAAATGATGATTAAACGAAAGGGATAGTGAGTCGGTGGGTTGATGAAAAATGTTCTTTATCTAAGGTATTCCCGTCTCGTGTTGTTTTGATTCGAATTATTTAGTTTCGAAATGCCAAAAAAATTGCGAAGAGACCGATCTTGTTTATCGACTTTGACCGCCTTGGCTTAACAACTGAGCACAGCTCAATGGAATTCAACATGATAGTGTTGGTAATAGTCCCTTTAACTACTTTATTAGTTAAGAAAAGTTTAAATTTTAGTTGAATATATTCTATATTCACGAGACAAGGAATAGTCCTCCTGAATTTTCAATTCAGTTTCTAATAAACCGTCGTATCTTGGGGTTAAAATCGACCCGAAGACTGTCCACCGGTTGATAATTGCCCACACAAATGTTATCCTCCCTAGTTACTTAAAATAGATACCATTTCTTCTAATAGATCTAAATGTATTCTCTACGGTATATAAAATACTGATGCAATGTCTCTTAAGACTCCGATTCGTAATTAAGACTGATAACTTTGAATGGTTTAAAGAACTAACTGTTTTTTTTCTGAACGAAACTAAAGTTATCGATTTAATCTAATTAGTTTTTTAAGGTATTAATGCTTTGAAATAAGTGGGAAATAAGTGGGACCAAATCATAAAATTTGCATTTTACTTGTTGCGAAATTTTATAATGAATCACATATTAACAAATTTCTGCTATTTTTATTAATGATAGTAATTATAATCAGAAAAAACAAAATGCCCAAGACTTAAGATACATATCAGCCTTGCCAAAATTTTTAAAGTTAGAAAAACATTTAGCAAACTTTTGGTATACCAAACCACATGCAACTCTTCTGCTACAGCAAGACTAAGCACATCAAACAAAGCATGTCAAATCCGTTACCAGGCACTACAGAGTGTGCTGGACCAAAGGCAATCTTTGCGATGCTTTAGCCTTAGCTTGCCCAAAAAAAAAACCTCGTTCGAAAGTACTTTTTGATCACACTTTAATCCTTGCAATTTTTATGTTATATAGATTACGCCAATCCAATTATTGTAGTTAAGATGTCGTCAATGGCTTCGATCAATTCACTTAAAGTCACTTGTCTCTTATATACACAAAGTAATTGCTATCGTATTCACTAATTTACGAACGGCGAGGTTGAAGATGCCTTTTGCAAGTAATTAAATTTAGAAGCAATCTAACATTTATAGGTTTGATATGAAATTTATCTCTTTTTTTTCTCGAACTTCTAACATGCCTCTCATTTCAATATTTGCTTCTAAGTTACAATTTTTAGCCTATGAGTTTATACGTACGTGTAGACTTAAATTTGATATACAAATGTATAGGATAATTCATCACACATGTTTGAATGATTATTACAACGGAGAAAAAAATTTTGTTCTATAGATATGAAAGAATTAATTAAAAGAATTATAAAAGTTTATTGTGAGCAACGATTTCGCTTGTTCTCTAATATTTGGGTTTTTATTATTATCATCTGCCACGCGATTTTTGCTCGATAAATAACTTCAACTCATCTAAACTACTAATTGTTTTCAAAGAATTATTATTAAATAATTTTAAATCCGTGTGTACGTATGTATTTTAAATCAATCATTCTTTTCTTTTCTACAGGATAAAATAATGTCTGCAAGTTATACCACATTACCACGAAGCAAGAAAGCCGAAAAAAACATTGGCACTGGATCAGCTAAACATCGTATTAGACATGAGAAATAGCTAAATCCGTGTCTAGAAATCTAAACTAAGCAAAAATAAACACGCAATGTATTACGCACGCAAAAGTTAAAAGTCATAAACGCTAGACATCTATTCTTGTGTAAACTACGAGGGGAATAAAATATATCTTGTTTAGAGAAAAAAACATGTATTGAAGATCTCGTAAACCAAATATATTTTAAATTTAAAAATCGAATGAACTTATATGCATTCATTCACTTTATTCAATGAATTAATATAAACCTATGTGTGGCTATAATGATCGCCGAATTCGAGACAAAATTAAGTTTGTTCATGTATTTACGTTCTACTCATAAGCCAACTATATTACTTCAAAAACAACTAATCTAAGGGAGGTTATCTTCCTCTTAGTGGTAAAAATTTCACACCCAACATCTAAGTTAAGTAATGAGACACATTGCAGAGTCCTATAATTTTTCTTTTGTTAACGTTTGATTTTATCTCTAATTATAATCGTTTTTGTTGTTCATTGTATTGAAGTCCCACAGTCTATTTATAACAATTAATTCATAAAAAAATAATAATAATAATAATAGTAAATCGTTTGTGCTTTAATTTATTGAAATATCTTGATAATTGTAAATTACAAAATCCACATAAAAATCAAAAAAAAACATGTTTTATGTATTTATTTATTTTTGTGTTATTTTAATATCTCTAAGTTATTATTGTTAAGTTCGTTAAGTGAAAAAGCATAACCATACGAAAAGCGATGCAACTTGAGATAACAATAAATGCTTTTTCTTCTACTTTTAATGAAAAGCATTCGTGCATTTTAATTTTTTGAATAAATTGACGATATCGAGAATACATAAATTACGATTTCTCTCTATCTTTTCATAGATACTTTTGACGTTCTTTAACAAATCAAGCTCTTCAGAAATGATGCAATTCTTTCCTCCTAACCCAAGATCCTGCTCAGTACCAGTTTGGCATTTTAAGTAATAATTTTTTTTATAAAAGGGCTATTTCATCATAAAGGAAGAACGTTACTTGCTACAGGATTCTGAAGCGATTCTGAAATTAACAAATGAATCAAAAATTTTACAAATGGCGCACATACAAACACATTTTGCTATTGCAATATCTGCGTTAGGCACAAATTTTTTTTGGCATAAGATTATTATTTCTCAAAAAATATGAATGAAGTTCGTCAAGATATTTGATGCTTATCTTAATTTGTTAATGCTATCTCTTCCATTGTTTCAACGCATTACTATGAGATCAAAGAAGTAATTAAGATGTTCAGTTATGAACATGTACACGTATTGCATAAAAATATCAATATTTTAATTAATTTTTGATTTACATGAATTTCTCCTTAAAATGGAAACTGATTTAAAGGAAAGGGTTACAAGATTTTTGCATTTAGTTAAAACATTAATGTTTTACTTACTAATTTTTAAATTGTTTAAAATGATCACCACAAATTATGCATAAAATTACTTGAAACATTTGCACGTGGTGAGAGCATATATGTTACAACGAGTATTTCATAGTAATATGTTGCGGATCGAAAAAAGAGTAGCAGAATGAAACGGTTCACTTTTTTGGGAATTCTATATTAATAGAAACTAAATTGAAACCATTACATGTTTTCGTTAATATATTAATTGTCATAATCATTCCATCAACAAGCCCCACATTTAAGGGAAAAAAAGATTTTTTAGCTTGCGGTAAATGTTTAAACAAGCATAGCTTTCCAGCTTTCCACATTGCTTGTGTGTGCGGATCTATATTACACAAGCAATGTTCGTTCAACTAGATACCGGTACAAATTACTCGACGACTGTACCTTTGCTTACATGATGTATTTCTATCACAGATAAATATATACATAACATGTATGCCCGAACTCTGCAACTGCATCGCGAAAATGCAAATAAATTAGACAACAGACTGAACTCTAATACCAGCCAACAATTCTTACAATATTTGAGTGAAAAACAAACTAAATGAATAACATAAAAGTCAGCTGCTTCACCATGTTGTTGGCAAAACAAAATATCGATCTGCAAAAATACGTAGACTGCAAGGCCTATGGACACATGCTTTATTTAAATGTGAGTATTCATATGCAAGATATTCGCTTATTAGAGTTGTATCTGCTAAAACTCTAACAATTTTGTATGTATATGAGCCTAGTGTCGCCATTGAATAAGTTGACATATGCTTGGCTGCATGTGTGTGCGCCGTCAAAAACGTAGGCGCATACTACAGTTGAGATCTTTTATACACATATGTATATGTGCTGAACTTTATCCAACATTTTCTAATAAACCTATAGTGAGACAGCTTAGAAACATCAACTATATCAAAAATGACTGTGCAAGTTATATGCGTCCACTATATACAAGTATAAAACAAAGAAAAAAAAAACAACTATATATTCTCAAATCAGCAGCTTCAGTATTTTAATTTACAATAAAAAAAAATCACAGTGATATTTGAAATTTTTTAATCTGAAAGTTAAACAATGCTTCTGAGTTGACTTATTCTTTTTGCTTCTACAAAATTTCTTTGTATCACATCAATCTATTTATGTATGTAGCAGATTCTATCCAGTCCATCCACGTAAAGTTTTGGGTATGTGTTACGGCGCAGCGCTCGTGATGCACTTAATATTCGACATTTGTTCACAGCGGTTAATTAATAATTTTAAATCATCCTATTCCTTATGTTTGCGACACTTTAAGACCAAAGTACCTCCATCGTCAGGCAATACTTCGGATAAATGTACACATTTACGCATGCTTATGTACTTTTAAAATCTTGTAATTGTATAAATTTTGTTGAAATATTGTTTTAATAGTTCCGTTCTTGCTGAATTATTTGCTGGGCAGAAAGAATTGGATTTTAATGTGAGGTTGTTTATTTGTTAAATTAGGAGTAAGGAGGAGAGAATATGAGAGCTCTAATGTCTAGTTACGGCTCCCCTTCTCCTCGCATTCACGTCTTAAATGACCGCTTTTACCGCAGCCATAGCATGTCTTGGCCGTGTCTGGGCAATTTTTGGAAATATGTCCAGTGCGGTTGCACTTGTAGCACGAAATGTTACTGGAGCTACGATCATTCGACGCTTCGGGGCAATTACGCGCCCAATGGCCAACTTTGTGGCATTTGTAACACGTTGGATTGTCCGGCTGTGTGCAATCCTTCGAAATATGACCGACGCCATTGCAACGATAGCAACGCTCAGATTCCTCAGGGCAAGCACGAGCAAAATGACCATACTGGTTGCATTTAAAACATTTCTCTCGATTATTGCCGCGTCGCATATCACGACCACCGCCACCACCACCGAAGTTGCAGTCGCGGGCAAAGTGACCCGTGCGATTACACTTGTAGCACGTGGAAGCCATGGACATTATGAGCAGATCTATAGATATCTTACCAACTAAAAAGTCTTTGCAACAGTCCAAACAGTTTATCAACTAAATGCAAAGATATAGAATTCAGTGAAAATTCCTTTCGCCACTTCACGCACTAAATACAAATCGAAATGGCTGCCGACCGTTCAACCAACAATGCCTCCGACTTCTCTTCGCAAGCAGAACAATAACCACAAAACTTGGATGTAGGCATTTTTCAACAAGGTTGCATTTTCTTAACAAAAAAATGCCAACTTCATCACTCCTGATTGTCACATGGTTGTATATTCTTTGTAAGGTTTTATAATTTAATTAATCATATTGATAAAAAAATATTTTTTGTAATTCAGTCAAGTTTGAATTTTTGTTGTTCACAGTCAGTCATGAGATGTGAAGAGAAGCTCCTTAAAAATTGTACAAATTCACAAGTATTTTTTTATAAAATTACAGATGAATAATTACAACTACATGCATCAAGGTATTACGATGTAAAAATCATTCCGATTTATGACACTTTAATGTCTAACTTGAAAGCAATGAATAGAAGTAGTAAAAAATTTGCTTTCAATTTATTCAACTTTAATTCTCAGGGCACATGGTAAGCAATCGGATTGTAGGCAAATGGCCGTGAAAAGAATTAGGCCGTGCTAATATTTCCAGAGCTGGGGAGTAAATTAAATTCTATATAATATTACATAAAGAAAACTTAAAATAAAACAATACGAAATATAAAACTATATATAAAAATTTTCTGTAAATTTTAAATGAACAGTTTCTTTTTTCCTTTAGTCTGTTTTCTGCTTGTTTTAATTTACCCTCTAGCCTCACAGAATACAAAAATTTTATATATTAGTTTTAATCAAGTACTGCCAGACATGAACAAAGAGAGTGGGTGGAAATTTCTAAGCGTTTTAAATGTTAAGATTCGCTCATATAACATCTCTGCGCGGATATGAAACCAAAAGTATTCTTAGTTTAACTTATACTGTAGGCGGACCTTTGAATAATTTGGCCCATTTTCAATACCACACTGCGTGCAAGAACATCCAATATTTCTGCCATATTTGAAGTCGATGTCTTCATTTTTGTGGCCACATTGAATCGATTTTAAACTTAATGCTAATCAAAAATATACAGACACTGAGGTCTCTGAAGCTTCCTCCTGTTGTAAACGCAGCGACAGATAATAGACATCCTTCTCCTATAGAAAAGTATAGTTTTCGTTGGTTTGCAAGGGGGCTACATTATCCTGATCCGGATTATCAAATCTTCCGCGGAAATGTAAGTAATAAAGTAGATACAGCAGTGTATGTTTCCCGATTCTTGCCTTTCTGGCTTCTCAAATGGAGACAAACCAAATAATAAACATATTTGATTTACATGAAGTTCACATTTAATTACTGCGGAACTCCGTGCAAGTGGAATTGGCTGGAAATTCCTTAGGAACTAATAAAAATATATAAAAGATTTTAAAAAACTAACAGGTGAAATATGATGTTCATGATCTGCGAAAGGCTTTATGACCGAAAGAGTTGAACGATTGCCATTAAAGAAAGAAGTCAACGATGTGCGTTAAGAACTATTATTTTTGTTTCACAAATTGAAAGTGTGATTTAACGATAAGAAGTATTTTGTTTGCTTATTTGCACAAATTCATTTAAGCAATCAAGGAACAACAATATAAAATGATATGTTGATGAACGCTTCATCGAAGATCACCCTGAAATGGCTCAGTACTTCCGAAGGAGGCAAAGTTTATATAAATTGTAAGATGAGCTAAGAAGCAAGTTAAACTCAAAGTGTTTCCAAACAAAAGTACAGCGGCATAGTAAAAACTAAGTTAACAAAAATGATATATAAAACTTATTTCCATTGCTTTTTTTTTATGCTATTGTTGTATTATTTTATTATTTAAAAATGAACTACGCTAACCAAGAAATTTTATATAAATAATGGAAGAAATAGAACTGACAATGTGATTTAATTTAAACGAACAACATGTTCAGATTTGTTTATATTTATGTCAAATAAACGCATCTCGAAAAAAGATTTTTGTGATAACTTTGTATTATACTCAACACTACTGCAAACTCCCCATTAGACATAAATGAGATGGCGTTTTTCGCAACTGGTGTGTATACGTAATGCGAAAAATGCTGAAAATCAATGGATGAATGTAAATGTGTAAACCATCATATGTAAACAAAATTTGATCAAAACGATAGAAAATTAGTTAAATTTTCACATTCTTAATCACATCCCATATGTTCACGGAATGTTTTTATTTCCAATTTCATCTTTTGTTTTGTTTGTTATTTAACAAAATGAAAGTTGACTACAAGCTCTCACGGTCAGACAGTCCCCATGAGAGAAATTACTTCCTTTTTTTGCTCACAGTACTAACTTCAGATATTAAAATAAAGCATAATGCTATGTTTTATAACTTTTTTTACGGTTATGAGATCCTTTTTTATTTTCACAAGCTTGCGAATTATTTTATTTTAAATCAATAAACGGCGCTAAGAGAAAAACAACATATTTTTGCAAAAATATAGATGAATTCGATTATTATCGACTGTATATACGTAAGCAAACGCTTGTGGTCATGCTATTTGTGTATAGACGTTTGAAGCGTTTGGAACGGATGAAATAAAATGTTCGCATTGCCATTTTGGGAACTTCATGGATTTCAAAAAGCTGCCAGTTTGGCATCATTGGATGACACAGGTTCCACATTTTAACATATATAAGTGTCATTAAAAATTTGTTAGTAATGGGTTCGGTGTACCTGTTTAAGAAAATTTGAGTGAATCCAATGATTTTATGATTTGTTCATTCACGTGTAAACAAATAAAATAAACTTCTTTGTAAATGCTAGTGTTGTGCTATTTTGACTTCGAGTGTTGAGTTTAAGTGAACACTATAACTTAGGTGTTTATCTTGTGGAACCTTGTATTGCTAAGTTTTGCAAAAAAAAACAAAAAAAAACAACAACCATATAATAGAGAAGTTGCAGAATGTTAATAATCCGTTCGAGATTTCTATCAAACCACAAATGCATAAAATTATCAAAAAGATATATATCTGATGAATTCAGAAAAGTCTTTCATAAGAGTTTAGATAATTCCGAAGCACTTAATCAAACGCAACTCCAACTGACTTATCTCAAAAAAAATGTAAACGAATATAATCTCGACTTGTTTTTAAACAATTTAAGTCACCATGATGATAGACGTTCTGTAATATTAGATTTAATGGCCCATTTAAGAGCAAGTAAATTGGCAAATAAAACTTTAGAATCAACACATTTTGCTGCAGTACGTTATCTACTAGAGAATTGTAATTTGCATGAATTGATACCGATATTAACGGATCGCTTACAATATGGCATATTTTTGAACAACTTTACGAGCTTTGCAGTTTTGGAATCCGTACATAAAGAAAAGGAATATCGATTAGCTTTACCGTTGGTTTTAAAATTAATATTACATGATGAATTGGATAGTAGTTTTGTGCAAGCTTTTTGTGTAAAATCTTGTTTTGAAGTTTTGAAGCATGATACGTCTGATGAGGTGCATGAGAAGATACCTGAAGAAAATTCTTCAAGCAAAGAGGTAATAAATGGCAAATATTATGTTTAATAAATTTGTTTATTACATTTTTTTATACATTTATTGTATCGTTAATTCAGAAAAAAGTACGAGTAAAGTTCTTACGTAATCCTTTGATAGTCGACAAATACGCGGAGATGGGCAAAGCTTTACTGAAAATAAACAAGGAAAGTTTTCCAGATCCAATAAAGGAACACTCCTATATTTTAGGATTACTCCTAAGTAAGCGCTTTACTGATTTACAGAAAATCATGGAACGTAAATCCAATCAATTATATGAAGACGTTTATGTGACTTGTTTGGAATTTCTAAAGAAACACGATCAGGAATTCTACAACGAGTTTAACAAGCATGCCGATCAGTGTAATCAAAAACAGCAGTTTATATACGATTTAGACATTCTACTTCAAGGATTAATTGATAAAGAAGAACCTTTGATTATTAAACGTCAAGAAGAAGTATTTCCCATATGGCAAGAACAACGTAAGATCGCAAAACAAAGCGTAGAGAAAGAAAGTACTGAGAAAGAGCGCAAAATGCATGTAGGGAAAATCTTAAATGATATATCAACCAAAGAGGAACTATTGTGGTACTTTGATCGAGAAGAAGATATCGAGTTGCAAATCTACAACAAAAGAGTATTTTATCCGAAAAGATGGTTTGGTAAAAAGAAGAAACCACGTTCTGTAGACGAACATTACGTACCGCCAGAAATAAGAAAAATTGATTAAAATAAACAGTTGAATTATCCCTCAAATCACATAGCATGCAAGCAACAAGATTCGAATAAAGTTTGAGTTTCTATCTAAAGCAACGTATATATATATTACATTGAGCGTAGGCAATTTATTCGACGACGTCGAATCTTAAGTCGTTTTGTGGGTATGTTATGCTAAACAGTCATACATATCAAACGTTTTCTTTCTTTATAGCCGTAGATCAATCTTGAGAATTGTATCGATTCAGATATAGTGATTACAAATAATATTTTGACAACGAAAATTTTAGAAATACCGCCACAGAATGTTTGCCCTCTCCGAACTTGCCAAATATTTCGATAGATTCTCAGACGATATAGTAGGTATATCTTCGTGTGTGTTATTGAAACTATAATGGGTTTTCAAACGTTTTGCCGAAAGTTCAAGTTTTAAATCGCCCCAATTAAACGGAGACAAATGTGTTTTTTATGGACCACGTAGTAGTTGATTATTCTATATCAATTACAAAAGAACTCTTAAAATTTCATTGAAGAACGGCTCTGAATATCATTTATATTTAGATCCAATATACATTTCTGTTCATTTCATCGTTAATGTTTACTGAAAACACCACAGGGATTTTCGTGCTTGCGGCACAGATACGGCACTGTCTCTTACACTCTCTCATTTATCTATTTATAACCGCACATTTTTGTTGGAATGACATAACACTATAAAAAGCATACTTTTTCAGGGAACGACATAACACTGTAAAACATTTCCATGGAAGTTTCCCACCAAAAAATGCAATCTTGTTATTAATAATGTTCAATGTTATCGAAGCTGTGAACGATTTCTTTATGTAAAAACCATAGTCCCGGTATTTGCTTTTCTATCCAATCATAATGAGACCTTGACACCTGGATTACACTTAGTTTTACCACATTTGCTCATTTAGTTCATATAACTTATAAACTTCATTTTGCTAATTATTTCTGCACTTATACTCTCTGAGTATATCAACAGACGCATGTAATATATTAGTTTGGGGAAAAAGAAATCCACTATTTTTATATGAACTTTAGGACTTTATTTAACATGCTTCGGATT
>KK351065.1:790602-803112 GCA_000671755.1 Glossina brevipalpis | reverse complement strand
TTTGAAACACACTCAAATTATAATAAGTGAAGTAGAGGAGGGAGATTTGTAAAAGCTTGTGATTTGAATTTTCGTTTAATTTAATGTTAAGTAGAGCTGAAATTTGCGTTTTTCTTTGTTTTTCCAGATTTTATTTTATTTTGCACTGCTTAAATAATTGAATTGATAATAAATGAATTAATTTATGCTGTTATGATGAAATGGATAAATAGAAAAATATCTCAAATAAAAATTAGTTTTTTCGATTAGGAACGTATCCCCCCCACTTTTTGCACCGGATCTAAGTCTACTACAACGCGATTTCTTATAACACGGAATTTTTCAGGAACCTATTGACCGCGTTGTAGGAGGGTTACCTGTACTTCCGAATTGTACGATGATCGAACAGTCCCTCCTAATCATTAAGCAACTGATTCAACAGTTCGTTTCTAAGTAAAAAAAAAATCTCTAACATCACACGACTTACCTTATCGACTGTTGAAATACGAAAGGAAAGAATAATATATTGTGTTGGACTTTTATACTTCTTCTCTCTCTTTATATTACATATAAAAAATATTAGTGTGCATGTTTGTGTTACATGTTCATGTAATGAAAGTGCATTTAGTAACAACGTATAGGAATTTTTCACATGGAAGATATTTAAATTAATCGAATGTGCATGAATATGTGTATACAATTGCACAACTGTGGCGTGAGATTTATCATTCATTCCTCTTGTATACGCAAATATTTATTATAAGAGATGTACTATTAATAATAAGTGGCGAATAAACTTAGCGTTATAAGGATTACCTGTGTGTGCTTTTGACGTATAAATGCACAATTGTTGTTTTGAAAGATGCATATGTAGTCAACTAGAATTGATATTTGAAATTTTACGTAATTTTATTGATACAAGAATAAGAAGTACAGAGAGAAAAAAGAACATATCTATATGGATATACACAAGTATTGTTAGTAATGAATAATCAAAGATAAGTAATATGTAGTACAAAATAATTAATAAGTAATAAAAAAGAATATATATGAAAATACAATACAAACTTGTGTGGAGCTGGGCATTTTGTTAGCATCGACTAGCTGAGCCCAAGCTGACAATCAGATTTAATATTACTGAATCCTAAGTGAAAGTAAAATAGAAAACAATTGTGCGTCCGTTAAAAGTTTGCTCTTGTTAGTTTCCATATCTCGTATGATTTTGCCTTTCACGTCTTTATTCTTTGCAAGTATAAAGATTATGTAACACTGTAAACGGCTTAAGATACCTTCACTTATTACATCGTTTGATTGAGAGATGATGATGAGAATCGATTTATGTTTGCATATCGATTTGGATGTTCGTCCATTTTACATCTGTCACTGTATTTTAATTAATGGATAGCAATATTTGAAAGAATTCGCTAAATTTGACGTTTGGATTCGATCAATTTTGCGACCACGACCGCCTTATTTTGCGAAAGACTCGGTATGAAAACAATTGCCGTCAAGTTATAGTATTCCGGCATTCTAAATTGATAGAAACATTTAGATCGAGAGTGTGGCTTTTTTATTTCCTTCCCATACAAACCTTCCTACGGAATTATGCCTTCATATGTGCAAAAAAGTATAATTTTCCATAAGTTGGTCCATTTAGCAATTTGTTATAAAAATTTCGACTACTTAGGCTTATTTTCATGACGACATGCCTTATAGGGATTATCATAACAAACAAGTCTTTATGTGGTAGCAAAGTCTAATTTTTGGTAAAATGAAGAATAAGATCATTGAAAACAAAATTAATTTTGACAAATTTGGACCATGTTAGATCACATTTTGAGTCCTTTTTCATATAAGAACTCTCATAAAAGCGTTTATATTGAGTGAGCTATAATTTTTTGGCGATTCGTCATTACAATAAATGAAGCATTTGCATCATGCGAGTAGAGTGTTTAATTGCTGTTCTTGCCAAAATATAACCTTTTTTACTTGTTAAAGTGAATAGTTCTCTTAAGAACAAACCCACTTGTCATTGCACAAATATATACATTTCCCGTCAAAATCATTCACTTTACATATTCATCGCATAGTAATGCTTCCACTGCGTTATTTATAATATGAAGGGTAAGCACCGTCTCTTTGCCCAAAAATTGTTGGTGGTTTATTTGTTTATAAACATATGTGTTATGTTAATCATTCCATCATTTGTATCCATATCAACTTGTAAGCAAACATACACACATATTTGCAGAAATGATTTGTAATAACTTTCAATACTGAAAATGTCTGCACTTATGTGGAAAAACTTATTGCATAACAGATCAATTCGATATGGTTTTTTCATATGTTTCGCTACTAAAAGCAGCATAAATTTGAAACTAAGCCACAATCAATGTATGTATATTATATACCAATATAGACGCATGTCTTGTATGCTTTCAAGTATTTCATTTTCGTTTTTATTTGTAAGCAATATTCAAAGAGAGGAGCAACTTACTAAGTTCAATTTTACTTTCACATGTTACGTATTTGTATTTGCGCTTCTTGGGGGAATGTTACTTGACGTAAAGATTACAAATCAGCATAATATCTTGGAGGTACCTGATTATTCAAAAAATTGTTATTTATTATTATTGTTTCAGATAAATTAAATTAAAATCATAGTAAACGCTGAAAGAAGAACAAATATTTTTGATTACAACAATACGCAAATTCATAAGATTTCAAAAAAATATATTTAAAATCAATATTGAGTTCAAGAATAATATAATGATATAATAACACCGATAAGCACTATACGTTAATCACTACAATTAAGGTATGAAAGCGATCAATTGTACTACCGAAGATTAAATCTCATTTGGTGGCTAAACTCTAGTTAGTTGTTTTAACAGTATCGAATATGAACATGGGGCAAACCAGATTGTGAACCACACGATCATCCATGTGTAACCTGTAGTTATCAAAGCAATTTTTGACAAATAAACAATTTATTATGTGATATTTCTTTATAATAAATATTTCCTTAAAAGAGCAGAGAAATGAATGATACAAATTTGGAAATTATAAGACCTGGAATTCACTATAATGTTGTATGATGAGTTCATAAGTTTCTTGAATGTTTGATTTATCACATGGCCTTTGATTTGGATTGATAAAAACTCATGGGACATAAAATAAGTAATAAGTAATAATAAAGTCAGAAGTCGGAAGAATAAAGTCCATGAAATACACTTGAGGGAGAATTACGCAACAATCGATTTTCAAGTCGAAGAAAGACTCACTTGAAATAATCGTAGTTCAATTATCACTTTTTCTGAGGGGAAGATGAAGTAGTGTAAGGAACAGATTTTGGTCCGTTTTTTAGGCCTGGGCCGACTCGCCGGACTCCAGGGGTTCAATTCGTCCACTACGTTACGATCAAAATGAAACTCTCGATGTTTTCGGTTTATACACTTCGGTTTATTCACTTCTTTATTTCTAAATTATATATATAAATTATTACGTCCGTCTATTGTCCTAATCACTTGTCCCGGAGCCCGATACTTTGTCTCCTTTAACACCCTACCCACTCGGATTGACACGGATCAAATTTTACAACCTGCGACCGATAACGTCGCTGTTCAGCACCAGAGAGAGCAAACGGAAATAGCAGTGTTCCCCACTTGATCTATTTTCTCGTCGTAAATCAGCACCACCTAGCTGATTTTCCCCCAGGGTCGCATTCCGTCCCTTCGCTGCGGGTTACTGCCTACTGCAGCAATTAGGAAGGGGAACCGTGGGGACCAAAACAAGGGTACGACTTTGGTCCTCACAGTAGTTAGTAGATTTATTATCAAAGATTTCGGAATAGATTAGGCACAATATATCATATTATTTTTAAAAAATTCTATTGCCAGACTTTTTATGAATTAAGTCAATTTACCAGTAAATCCAGTCTTCGTTGTTTTTTTTTTTAGCCATTGTTATGCTACATAGAATTTTTATTGGTTTCCAAAGTGAGGGTATCGCATTTGAGATATTGTTAGTGATTTTACGTTTCGCTATTTACTCTGTGAATTCTTATTCGAAGGAGAAGTAGGGAATAGGTACAGCGGTGGTGTTTCTGTTATGTTTGACTCTTTCGATCCGAATGGAGAAGTCTTGACCATAGTGACACTACTCCTATCAACTAGTAACCTGGAATAATGAATTCTGCCTAGGAAAGGTGAACTACTTAGGTCAAATCATGGTAATTCAAAGGACGAAATCACAGTTTTTTATATGGTTAAGAACTTGTTACTTTAAGACATGGAATTAAGCAACAAATGTATAATAATAATAAACGCGATTAACCGCCAAGTTTCACTTTGTGATAATTCCAAGAAAATTGAATGGAGGAAGGAGCAGAATTTAAATTGTTGACACATCGATTCCAGTGCTTGCAATCGTATGAAAAATTGCAAAATTTTCTCCGTAATAAATTTCCAGTTCATAATAAACGAATTAATTACAATGTTGTTGACATCAACTTATTATTAAACAGCAAAATATATCATGAAAGTTACACTGCCAGAAACCTAGAGTACGTGTTAGATGTATGAGCGAACTTAATGTCAGTTTAACAGACGAGGAAAAATGATATCTAAAGGCGAAGGCCGCAAAACTTTTGACAAAAATAACAATATTATAGCTGCTGCTTAAATATCAAGCGATCATACTACTTACTGTGCAGCATAAGTTTGGTTTTTCGCATCGTGTGATGCCATGTCAGAGAAATTTTATTCAAGTAAAAAAATCACAACTTTTGGTTTGACATTTAATTTAACTGATGCGCCTGATTGTTCTCTTTGCATTAATAGGAAACAAAGCAGAAGATTGAACAAACAAAAAAAGATCGAGAGCAAATGATTTATTGGGTACACTTTGTCCGTTGATGTTTGTAACCGACTTCTCTCATAAGATTTTTGCTTGCTTGTCCACTAAAATCTAAATCATGCTCGTTTAGCGTAAAAATCATAGAGGTTGATAACAATACAACATGTATTAACGAACATTCTACTTTCATTTTTGGCAAATAATGGCGTAAGGCAAGTAAAATTATCTCCTTATTCAGCTGAACAAAGTGGTGTTGCTGAGAGACTTAATCGAATTTCAATTGAATGAATCCATGCATTAAGAAAAGTACTGAAGACATTTGGCCTGGAAGGAAATATAGTTTTCTTTCTAATAGTTTTCTTACTGATTTTAAAATTCAATTGCAATCTAATTAGATCAATGAATGCAATAACAGCGATTAAGACTATGAACTCAATTTTTTTGAAAAAGATCGACTAGATGATCGGGCTAATTGTTTTCCTAAAGTTGAATATATTATTGGTGTTATTTAGTAAAAGTATTTCCAAGATATTCACATTGTTAGATGCTTTCGATGGTGAATCTTTGAATTTTAGAATTTTATTCACAATTGCAAATTGTTCGAGTACGTTTCTAAATAATCCATTGGTGTGTTGCAATATTACGACCGAGATGAATTTTTGCAAATGGTTTAGTCTTAATGTACTAGCAATCTCTTTTTTGGAATATAATTTTAAAGGTCAACCTTCTCCATTACGGTGTCTATAATTAATTTTGCCAAAGCGGCATATCTGACTGCTAGAACTGCTCGCTCATTTCCTAGGAAACCAATATGACTTTATAACCAAAAATATTTTTATTTTATATCCATAAATAGTATTGATATTCCTTATATTGTTAATAATATTTCAGCTGGAATATAAGTGACCGACAAACTGTCAGTGATAGTAACCAAGCAAGCCAGGTTTGTATCAAATATTAATTTCAAACAATCGCGTTATCTTTGCCATTTGTTTCTTGAAGACGAGATTTCGCGTATATTTTTTTCGTAAGCTGGGAATGAAATATCGCAAGCGTTGACTTTTAAGGTTTATCGGGAGATATTTACCGGAATGATAAATTCTTTTGCAGCATGTATACAGGAACTTATTGCGACTTGAAATCTTTTTTTTTTTCCTGTTCATAATAGACTTGTTGACATTAATTATTTTTAATTGTTGTTTGACAGGTAAGGAAATCATATGTTTTGCGAAACCAAAGCCAATTTGAACGTATTAATTACATACGAATTTTACATCATTTTTGTGTGTACAAAGGGCGACAAAAATACCGCTAATGCATTATCGCTGTTGATGACGTTCAATACAGCAGCTAGACCAAATAAATTAAGTTTTTGTTTATTTATATCGTTAAACAATATATACATACATATACTGTTCAGACAGTAACTGATGGATATAAAAATTGTTTTCTTCTTCTTAATGGTTTTTCGAAATCGCAAAGTATCAATATTAGTTTTCTTAACTTGTAAAAGGAGCCAAACTTAGTGGAGACGATCAACAGTTAAAAAATATTAAGGATATTGTTGCAGCATATAGGATCATGGAATATTCAAAGATGTTTTTGCGATCACATATCTTACTATGAAATAAAATTGTTCTTAACTTGTGGGAGGTTTCTTACATTTGCAAAGCTAGTGGGGTTACTGTTCTACTAAACTCGGTATAAATTACATAAAATCAGTGATGTGCTCTTTTTTTTATTTTTCAATTCCTAATTAACGCACTTTGCTTGCAATCGAAATTAATCAAAATTCAATTTAAATCGTTCGCAATTTGCTTGCAGCATAAAGAAAGAGTTTCTGCTATGTTCGAACAAAATAGTGTGCTTAATTCGATTGCTTCAAACTTTAAACCAACCTCAGACCTCTGCGTACGCATATGTTTTAGCAGTTGATTTTGCCTTATAGCGTGCAACCGAAACGTCGCTGTATTATACGCGCATTGGTATGGTTAACGGTAGACAGGCACATATTCGCGTAAAAGGCTGCCATGGACATGCACGAATAAACAGTAGATGTATAAATCACTTGACTATGTATATAAATATTCGCTTTCATGTGATTATATTGTGATAAGCATCGTGTATATATGTATGTGTACCCGTACAGTAACCATGACGCTTTCGTTACCATTAATTCAATTAAAATTGAATCAATTGCTATCAACCCACAGAAACGTTCAAAATCAGCAAACAATTCGGAAATTTTGCATATCAACAAAATTTTTACAATGGAAAGAAAGACTCCATAATAACGTTTGCAATATATGTTCCTGTCATAAAATAATAATCACTAAAGAAATTTTTGAAAAGCACTGTTCTTGTGTGTCTATAGTGTGTGTAGTATATATGTATACGCAAGCAAGTATAAGCCTGTTATTAATACAAAATTGCAACTTTACAAACACTGACTTTGTTGAATGTGATTATGAACTCATTTGCTAGGACTTGTTAGTTATGAAACTTTGATGCAACAAACAAAATTTACAAGTTTACAAGTTTTAGCACAATCGAACTCTCTTTTTCATTTAATCTACAAAGGTAAACAAATCAGCGAATGTGAATGCGCTAGTGAATGTAACACTGAATTTTTATATGTAATTGTTCCAGATAATATGCGTTTAATGATCTTTTAAAAAAAAAAAAAAAAATGTATTAAAAGACTGCGTGAACTTAATTAAAGACAACAACAAAAATTATGTTTAGGTTAGACTTAATTTTTATGGAAGATATTTAACTGTAAGATAAGGTTACCATGCGTTTGCTCAGAACATTTTTATAAACTTCGAACTAAACACAATGAAGTGCTTGCTATAAAAGTGCTATAAAAACATAGAAATTAAAAGTCATTTTATGCATCAAAAGGTAATGAATCATGAAGCGATAATATTACACATTATTTTCCTTAAAGGCGTCCCACTAATGGGATGCGTTTTTTATGTACTTGTATACACGCTTTTTGTGATAATAATTTTGAATAACTAGATGTGCTATGCGAAACTAGACATTGTGCTAGAAGACCTAAATTGTGTCCGGAAAAGCTGGTGTTGACGTCATTTCGCGCCATTGAAAGTTGCATAGTTACAAGCTAGAGGTTTACATTAAGATCAGGCTAAAGCAAAACGCTACTAACCTTTATATTATAAAGGAGGCGAAAATGAACTTGGGTAATAATAAGTTCTTTAGATAGTAGCTACCGCAGACTTTCATCCATTTTTGAATCAGTATTTGTTCGTTGTCTCGTCGTATTGACGAGAGATAGTGAGTTGAAGACGTAAAGACATAGATCCTTATCGACACCTCGGTAAAGTCACCACCTAAACTCTTTATTTGTTGCATTTAACCATCTCTCTAATCTTCTTTTTTTTCTCTTTACATCGAATTATCTTATGACAGCCGCCACAAATTACAATAACAGTATATCCAAATGCCTAAATGTATATCACAGTTAAACCTGCTTTTGTGCGGTATTTTTATGTGCTTTTTATTTATGCTATTCGTTTTATACGACCTATTTTGTTGTTGCGACTTGTGCGAGTTGTTTGATGCTATTCCTTTTCAGGCGTTGTATGAAAATTTATATAATAGTTGTCCTGTTCGCCAAATGTAAGTTGTGTACAAGGTTAAGTCAATGTCAACGATGCGTCATCGTTTATGTGCATATTGTTTTAGTTATTTTTATGTCTATTGTGAACAAGAGGAATCGAATGGTAGTGGATAAATTATATGCACGAATCCAGGTTTGCAAGCAATTGGAAAAGTATATATAAAGTTATAATAGATAACAATTCTGAAAAAAGTTTGAAGCTTTAAATAGCATTTCAATCATTTTTTATTAACCACAATAAGTAAGGAAATTGTTGTTAAACTTATGCCTTTCAGCACATGTAGGAGCAAAACTGTATTTATAATAAGTAATCGCAACATTTTTTTTTTCTTTTGCATTGAATGCACTATCGCTGTACAGAAGAAGTGTAACAACACAGAAAAAGTGGAGAAAAGAAACTAAGTGTTATAATGTGGTCAGGCAAAAGTCAATATTTGTGTTGTCGCTGTTAAATACTCTGCACTTTATTGCAACTGTTTTATTATTAACTGACTGACTATACACACCAGAAAGCAACATAATCTAATAAACGAAATCAAACCAATAATTTTGATGTTAAATTAAATTACTATTTGGAACTCATTTTCATCTTAAAATATTAAAAATTTGATTGTTTTACCATATATAGGCTTTTTTCATAAAAAAACTTATATAACAGAAGTCGTTTCTCTGTCGATTTTTGTTATATGAAAAATCTTTTCAAGTGGAACGTTATATGGAGAGTGCTTGATCGGATTCATTTTCAACAGCGTTCTTACTTTGCATAAAACACATTTGTATAGTAAATTTCGTCAAAAAAATCTCAAAAATCGCGACCTGTAAATTGAACGCAAGATAACATGGACAGACACCGGACAGCCACACAGGCTTAAAGCGACTCAGAAAATGATTGTGAATCGATCGGTATAATAAAAAGTACGTAAAAGAAAGTAAGTAAAGTAAGATCGTCCGAAACAGTTATCGGTTATAACAAGGGTTAAGGTTAACTATCGATGCCTGGCGACAGGTTCTCGAGGATTGTTGGAGGTGACGATGGGGAGAATGGCCGTTTTCTAATGAAAAAGGGAAGTCTCTTCTCTAGTTTCTTTGCTGTAAAGGGATTGTATACATATCTAGTTTTTGGCGGTGTATGATTCATAGAAGCAATATCGAATATGGGGGCATGGCCTGTGGTAATGGGCTGTGTCGATTATTGCATGGAGAATGCCGTTTTGCCTAATCGTTGGTACGTCCCCCCAGGGAGTATTGCGGCGGTTGTGTAAGTAGCTGGATGATCAGCCGCTGACCAGAGGGAGACTTTGGATTATACCCAATGAGAACATTATGAAAAACTTGCGTAAGGTCATAAAATGAACGAGATTTTCATCATTTCATCACTGCGTCTCCTTCACTTTATCGTTGATTTGGCGGCAAAAATTCAGTTATTTCTATCGATGGAAACCACTCAAAACAAACCGAAACCTACGTTTCCCATGATAATAGAAGCGCTCCAACCTCCTTATTG
Organism: Glossina brevipalpis; assembly: GCA_000671755.1. Taxonomy (NCBI): domain Eukaryota; kingdom Metazoa; phylum Arthropoda; class Insecta; order Diptera; family Glossinidae; genus Glossina; species Glossina brevipalpis. The sequence continues at coordinate 793,126 of KK351065.1, read as the reverse complement.
GAACGAATTCTTTTTGGTGAATTCGAATACTTTTCACACTTGTTATGCATTTAGAATAAATCGAAATTATTGTTCATTAACATGCTAGTTGTCGTCGTTCTTCCTTTATCCCTTGGCAGACGTTGCACAGCAAGTCCTCCGCTCCGTATTTGAGATGTTTTGATGATGTTTCTGCGTTACTTGCAACAGTTTGGTTTTCTATATGGTTTAAGGTAATGACTTGTTCTCTTCGAACGTATCGGGTCATCATGATGGGCTCGATCGTTTATTTCAGAGTGATCATAAATTCATTCATTCATTCAGCAAGGTCGTGGAACGCTAAAACTTGTACTCCTGTCAGTCACTAACTTACGAATGATGTAACGGAAAAATTGTTTCTGTATATTGTCGTTCAGCATCCTCTAAACGGTCAGCGAAACTCTTTCGTTTTTCCAGTTCAAGATTCTTTTCTATATGCTTCAACTTCACAAAACGCCCAAAAATTCGAATTTTTTTTTAAGAATTTCCAATATCAGTGACATCAACTGTTTTCGAGTAGTAGTAGGTAGTTGGGTTCTATGATTCTAAATATTGGCATGTTGTTTCGAGAATTTTCTAACACTCATTCCAAGTAGGCGACGCATTGAAATCTAACGAAACCTTCCATCTTTTTTAGATTCAGTATCGCCTGTTTCAATTACAGTATGGATAAGCATTGCATTAACGATGTCAGTAAACAATTTTCGAGAAAATTCACATAAGGACAATACTAGCTAGTTACAAAATACCGCATTTATGCAACGATTTCGAAGAAAGTTTACATAACAACCAACCTAATCTTAATTGCATAATAGCGCATTTAATGCAAACTTTAGAATAAGATTCACGAGCAGCGAGAAATCAGGAAGATTTCAAGATGATGTAATCGGAAAGTCTATTGGTATTCCATATACCGATTCAAAGACTTATTTGCATAATTTAGAGACTGACAAGAGTGTTCATCAAACTATTTTTAATTGAAATAAATGAAGAAGAATATCAGTTTGAAAATCATCAATAAAAAGAAGGATTTTTTTTTTCTTAATGAAAAACCGAATTTTTGAAATGAAAATTTTTTTTCTTTACAAACATTATGAGAATTTAAAAACTTAATATTTGAGAAACATTTTAATAGGAGAATTGTGCACGTGCTCTAACAAACAAATTTTAAACTTGATTATAAACTGATCAACTCAGTTTTCACTATTTTTCTCTTATTCCAGTAAACATTTATCATCTTTCTACGGGTGTAAATTTTGTTTGTTCATTACTACGCCTGCATTTGTTTACCACACTTAGGCTATAACCTCAAGAAAGTACTGACTACAAATAGTTGGTGATTTTTAATGTAACTGTAAAAGTTGATTTGAACGTTGAATAATAAAAGATATCCGAACTATGACATTACAAATTATCCAACCTGGTAGAATGTAGATATAAAGATTAAATTAATTTAATGTACGCAGAAATATTTGGATCTGATTACATAAATCGACAGAAATACATATAAAATTTTATGTAAAGAAAAACAAATTGATTTTTTATGTACAAATAAAATTAAAAATTAACTCAATGGCTTGTTAATTTGCGGTAAGTTTGTACTGTTTTAAAAAATTTTGTTACACGTAATTATATTATTATTTTTCATCTCGCTACCCAAACGCCCATTCGATATAATAGAATATTGAAATTTTTTGTGTGTGAAAACGTTTGTAATATTAAGAAGAATTCTTCACAATCCACGTAAAGTGTATATATTCTTGATCGATATGAAATTCGGAATCCATCTAGACGTATCCGTCGGCACGTCTGTCCATCTGTCTGGCTACTTAACTATCTAATGTCTGTGGTAAACATTCTTCTGGCCGCAAAAATGAAGATATCGACTTCGAATTTGACAGAAACATTGGATATATATATATATATATATATATATATATATATATATGTATATGTTATATATATGTTATATATATATATATATATATATTTATATCTTAAAAAAGCGGGAAAAACTCAATTTTAATAGGTGGGCGTGGCAGATTTTTTCTATTTTTATGGAATACCGTGGAACGCAGCCAGCCATGGAATACCGTGAAAAACAGCCAGAGCAAAACAATCAGAAAAGAGACGTGCTTTCAGCTTATACTGTAAGCGTGGCCTGTGATCGATTCGGCCCATTTGCCATATTTGAAGTCAATACCTTAATATTTGCGTCCAGGAGAATGTTTACCACAGAAATTACACAAATAAGCAGATGGATAGATGGATAGACGGATAGACGGACAGACGGATACGTCTAGGTGGGAATTTGATACGAATCAAGAATATATATTAGTTTGGGGAAAAAGAAACCGATTATTTTTATATGAACTTCAGGACTTTATTTAACATGCTTCGGATTGTCCGATTTGGGTCAAATATGCACCGTTTTGTTGTATGATTCTTTGCCATTTTAAAGGTAACTTCAAAATGCCTCTCTCATAGAAGTCCTGGTCTCTATTTG
>KK351065.1:695998-706571 GCA_000671755.1 Glossina brevipalpis | reverse complement strand
AACTGTTTTGAAGCGAAAGTAAATTACGCCTCAACAGCTTTCTTTATATGAAAACTTGGTATATAATTTTTATCGGGCAGACATGAGGGAATTCCGATAAATGATTTCGAAAATATTATTTATTATTTTATTACTATTTACTATTTTGTACTTTTTTTTTGCTTTTTTTTTATTTCATGCATCTTAAGAATACTTACGTCACGCACCGTGTTCTGCGATGGCCAAGCGAGAATTTGAGGTATGTGCGAATCGTTACAAGGAAACGATGGTGTATTTAAAACCGAATGAAAATCAGCAGGCACAAGAAAACATTACCGTTAATGAAAATATTAAAACTATATGCTGGTAAGTGGCGCAACAACAACAACTAAAAAATAGATGAGTAGTAAAGAGGGAGAAAAATTATTGTAAAAACTTGCCGATGAAAACAATTCTAAATATATCTTTACAGTTCCATTAATGAACTTGTGGATTGCTCGGAAAGTGCTGCGAAAAAAATTTGCGGTAACGACGCTGCAAAATTCACACGTGAATTAGTTGACAAATATGCTAGCAGCTTAACGAAGGTAACGTATTGTACATTCAATTATTTGCATACACTAAACTATATACTATTTTTGGGGTGGTGGAAAGGGGGATAGGAGTAGGGGGTAGGAGAGCGGGTAGGAAAGGGAGGTAGGAGAAGGGGTAGGAGAGAAGGTAGGAGAGGGGTAAGGAGAGGGGGTAGGAGAGGGGGTAGGAGAGGGAGGTAGGAGAAGGGGAGGAGAAGGGGGAAGTCTGTAACTTCAAGCAACCTAAATTAAAGTATTGAGAACCTAGATTGGATTTTTGAGACGCACATAGATAGCACGCTGTCTTCAATCAAGCTGCGTAGGTAGATACCCAAAAACTTTTCACCAAAATGGACAGCCAGTTACCACACAAGAAAAAGATCTTTTTTTGTTTCATTGCCCACGCATGTGGCATTCACAATGGATTTCAAAATTTAATTCCGCGGCCCATCACGATTTCAAGTTATCTTATGATATCTTTAAAAAAATGTCAACGTACCTTACGTTTAGACAGTGACTTTTTTACATTTCCTAACATCCATTTGCAAAATTAATCAAAATTAAATATCGAGGGAAACATATTCATACAATGTTGAAGACCACTATATTGGTAATTGGAGCGGTGTCTTGCAGACTTCTGCTCAGTTTGCTCTATTTCGAACGTTTTCAGGTATTGAAATTGTTTTTTATTTCCTTAAGTGTTTCTCTGTCAATTTATGGGCAAGATCACTAAAACAGTAACAGCGATATTCAAACGCATTATAATTCTGATCTATGGATCTGAGAGAGACGCTATTACCAAACAAAATGTGCTTTATAATGTTTTACACTTCTAAACTAATTGGCAGTCGCATTAACCCGCTATTTGAGAAATAATTGTTTGCAATTTGGGTGACTTTTACTGACCACTACAAAGGTTACAATACAATCTATAGTTCCGTGTGACATTAAACAAGACAAATACTTTATCATTCTGTATAAGATAATGAAGAAAAAATTGAAACAATACTTTTTTTTATGCTTTAAGTTTGACAATAAGGCTGGAGAGTAGCAAACTTTCGTTAGAAAAAATGAAAAATTTATTTTAAAATTATGATCGTTATATTATATTTATTTCAGATATATTGCGATAATTTTACGCAGCTACCAGAAAACTGTCATAGCAGGGATTTTAACGTCGGGTCATCATTGAAAAGCCTTTGGCAAATGACATTTTCGTTTTCGGCGATATTACTTCTTTTCAACCGATGTCATCGTCAAATTCAACCAACAACAAGATAAATATATGAAAAAAAACTTTTGTAATTTCCATAGCGCGTAATTATTGAAATTAAGAATGAAGCAATAAAGTGGAACAACTTTCACGCTTTACGCAAGTTTTGTTTGTCTATTGCCTGCAAAACTATTATTATGTTCAGCTCTTGAAAAGTTTTGTTAGTTCACAAGTGTTCGGAAAAATTAAGAAAATACGATCTTGTACCATTTGCTTTGTAAGACGTTCAAAAGCCACTCTGCTTAGAAATAAAAATTGAGGTGATTTGGCGGAGCGAGTGCACGGAACGGGTAGCAGGGGAGTAAATGTAGCCAGAAACATGATTCAATAAATTTTGACAAATGATTTCAGAAAAAGAAAAATCTCCAATCAATTGGCTTTTAGGACCTTTCCTGACCCCGAAAGTCAATTTGGACACGAAAGAAGCGGTTATTGAATAGAGCTAAGAAGCCAGTGCGTGGATCATGAATACCGAAACGTAAACATAGAAAAATCTGCGGTTGTTAATAAAAATGTTTAGGTTAATATTCTCTAGAGATTGTTATCTTAAAGACGAACTAAAAAAATTCGAATGCAAAAACAAAATTGTTGGGAGTTATGCTGCACTGAACTGATCCGTGGATAACGCGTTTAATGCGTGTACATCCACTTTTCGTGCTACGATAAATTTTTTATTTTCTCCATTGGTCCGCAATACTAGCACCATGAAACTGCTCTTCCATGTCGAAGTCGAGCATCGTAATCTACATTTGTTCTCAAGTCTGCAGTCAACTGTAATTAGGTCAATTGAGTCAAGAAACGCTAACAACGAATGAAGTCCACTTGGAGATGCTTTTTTGTTTTTTTGCCTCAATTCTTTACATTCTGTTGCGTAATGTATTTGCTATACATTGCATTTTAACAGATTTGTATCCGTTTTCAAATCAAAAGGTATAAAAAGACCAGGCTCTTTTCAGCTCTCAGTTCAATCATTTGTAGGAGTAGCTAATAAAACAGTGCACTTTCTCTCCGGCAAATTAAAAATTTAAGATTTTTCAGCCAACTAGAAGAATCGCTTTTTGAAAAGTTTGGATCAATTTTCCAAAGCCTTGAAAAAACTTCTTCCGGAAGCCACTTTCGATAAAATGCCCCCAAGCTTCGAATTGATTGCAACGCAGCTCGATGCATGAAAATGTTAAAATCGTATGACTGTTCGCGTAACCTTGATAGAACGACTATCAAATCTAAGCAGTGATGAAAACTGTTTCATGGGCAATGAACTCATAAAATTTATAAGCTTCGCCAGTAATGAAGTTACTGACAACTTGAGCTTTCATCAGGCATATTGTTGACTTCGAATATAAGAAGGAAGTTTCAATAACACTACCTAACCTGAACCGTGCATGGACGCAAGCGCAATATATCAAGCTAGCATCACAAAAAATTTGAATATGTACTGCTGCGGTAAAAAATTTTGAAATAAACTTCACCCGTACAGAATAAATACGAAAACAAAAAAATTTTAAAAAAAATGTGAATTTTAGAGCTCCAAACAAAGCGCAAAATTTTGCTTGGGTAGACTGATATTAAAGTAGAATAATCTCCGCGTTTCGATTGCAAGTAAACATCAGCGCAATAAATTGTAGTAGACGATAGACTGGTGGCGAACTTTAGCTAAGATGCGGAACCTAAACTGACATGACGGGATACGAATGAGCAGTAAAGAGATCTTAAGAATATTCCATCTGTAGCCAAGAAGAGATTTAAGGATCCTGAAGACCTTTGGAGAAATGGAGACCAGTCGAGAAACAAATATTAATTGTGAAGCAGATGATGATCTTAAAGGCTGCTCTGAAGACAAGGGCAGAGCTAACGCGAACTCAATGATAGGATTGCATTAATGATATGCACTAATGAGTGATGCTGCAATGAGCAATGTTAGCAATGATCGGATTTGTTTTTTTTTTCTCAGTTCAAACATATTCTAATGTTCATTTAAGTTGAGTGTGCGAGTGTTGCTGGTGTTGCTGTATTTTGCTATGGATTACTGCTGGTGAATAAGACGACCCTTATCTTATTTGTGTTGCTGTTAGTTATGTCAGTTATTTGTGGGGTACGCATCAATTTGTAACTGGAAGGGGATCACAATGTAGATAATAACTTAAACATCATAAATTCATATAATTCAAATATAACTATAAAGTATGATTAGAGAATATTTATAATGATTTTAATATAAAATTAATATTTATATGTTTATATACAGCTATATACGTATATATAGATACAGATGCAATTATACGTATATAGGGACGCATGTGTTATACACATATAGTTACACATATAGTTATATGTTTTGTATATATAGATATGAATATACTTAGCTGTTTAAAGAATTTTACTTAAGGATCTTTACAGTCTTATTGTTTATTAGTTTCGACATCTTGTCCACGCTGCAATTACTGATTTCTTTATTCCTTATCGACATAATTACCATTTGCAGTTCTTATGCATATCAAATTTAAAGTTAATAAAATTTTCCTATTGCCAGGTGATTAAATTATCTAATTGACATCTACATTTTAGTTTAGTTATCTTTGTTTTACACTTTCTCCTAAGTTATACTTAGCTTTTCTTTAACTATGGTGTTCTCCTTTATGATTAGTATAACAATGGTTCAGCGTTCATTTGGTTTGAGTACTGCTAACTTAGTCCTTTTTTTTTTGACACAGATTCGACACTGACAAGCTTTACTTCTTTTTACGGTATACAGCTGGGACACGGGCGATTTTCGCACAGCCGAACTATTTGTTTCCGCTCGCTTCTGCTATATTTGTTCTCACTAATACACAAATTGATTCTTCTTTTCCATTTTGGTACTAAACTTTTATATTTCTCCTTTTTTTCTCATTTTTTTTTTTTTTTTTTATTTGAGTCTCAGGTGTTCTTATGAAATAATTATGTTGGTTCAAAGCACCAATTGAATATTTGATTATATTTATATACATATAATGCACATTTCTCATTTCATATTATTTTGAAAATTTTGTTTTTTTTTTTTTGTTTTATTGAAACCATCGTTATTCTCGTGGGAATCGATGCTGATTTCTCATAACTCATTCGAGTATTCGAAAACTTTAAACCCAATATTCATTATTATCGCTATATATAAGAAGCTTAAATATATGGTAAATTAATATTCAACACTTACTTGACACTTACTTGGTCCTTTGGCACATAAGTTTTTGAAAACTGAATTTATAAGTTGGAAAGACATTTGGCCATCAACAATATTTTCTGTATTTTTTTTTTTAGGGTCACGACAAAAATAATATATTTTTTCGTTTCTTTTACGTCCAATTTTATCCTTTTATATATCTTTGATATATATACACTTGATCACTATCGAGCGGTATATTTCAAGATATCCATTTTAACATTTTCGGAACATATTCACGATTCTATTCGCAATTTGGAAAATTTCGATATGATTTTTATTAGCACCATAACTCCTGGCAGGATATTCAATTCGTAGTTTCAATACATTTCCTAATCATATTTACGTTAAGTTTTTCATCAAGTTCTTTTTTAAATTTTAAATTATTTTAAATAAAATAATAATACATAAAAGGGGACAAATTTTTAATTTTGTTTTTCATACATATAGATGTACATTAAAATATAAAAGCATATTGTGAAGCTAATAAACCCAAAAAAAATGGTTAACACGGGCTCAATCTTCACCTCTATTTTTGGTAAATTGATTGATTTTAAAGTGACAGAATGCCGATGCTACGGTTAAGCAAGTGTCATAGAAGAGGATGTAGCGTATCATACACATCGTGAAGAAGCACAATTATGATTAGTAGTTTTTATAATTAATTATATATATATATATATATATATATATATATATATATATATGTTGACTTTGATGATGAAATAGACGGAAATACAGAAGAGTGAGGCATGAGTGATTCAAAATTTCTCAATTTTTGGAAAAAAAACTTCTTAATGTTAATCTTGGTCGTCGGTTTCTTTTGCAAATGTGGTTTTTTATTGAACTTCAAACTATCATTATGGTGTCGGCGAAACGGCTTCTTTTTCTTTTTCGTACACTGTATCGTTAGCGAAACTATTTTCCAAGTATATTAGCCTTCGTAACAAATTTCCTTTCGTATTTTCGGTTTGCACTAGGTCTATTAAACGTTCTAATGGCTGCAGACTTGTACGACTGACTTTTCCGAAGCTTATAAGATTAGACTTATTGAAAATGAAAATTGCGAAAATTGAGTCTAATTTTATGCTTAAGACCAAGATATACCGATTATTCAACTGCCCATATTACCCGTTTATTCATTTAGTTATCAAGAATTATGTAGTAGAAAAGAATAAAATTAGGTTTCAACAATATCACTCGCGCAACGTGGAAATTAGGTTTCGCAGAAGTCGTGAAGTACCTGGTAACACTGAAATACACAAAATCTATATAATTCTAATCAAAGAGTAAAGCTTTTGTCTGTTTGCTTAATGATCAAGATTTATTTTTGTCTTTTCTTGAATATAGTTGAAGCATTAATGTTTATGTTAGAATAAATGCTTACGCTAGCATTGTTATGAAAAATGATAATGAACGCGCTTACACTAGCATTACCTGAGCTATGTTATTAATGCAAATGAAAAATAATAAGAAATTCTTATGCTAGAGAATTATTAAAAAAACTAAACCATTAACCTTGATGAAAAATACTGATTAAATGTGAATAAAGAAAAAAGAGTGGAGTGAGATAATATTACAATGAACGTAACGATTGGCATATGGAAATTTCAAGAGATTTGAGAGGGATATTTCTTTCTACTTATTCAAATAATATTCAATGATACTATCAATTCAAAAAATAAAGCCTGTAACGGCCATTAAATTTACTATTCGGGAATATGTTGTCTAATTCTGGTTCCTGGATCGGCTCGTCGGGTGCAGGAGTACTGTTTATCTTTTACCTAATCCCATCCAAACTTAAACCTAAGCCTTTTAAGTCACTACTCAAATATAATTTTATTCGGACATTTTTATAACTAAAATAAAATTTAAATCTTCAATATCATGTGTCCCTCTAGATAAAGTAAAGCAATAGTCGGCCCCTTATGACCTCCAAAAAAAACGGATGTCTACGGACGAATTTGCTAAGCGCGACCATTCTTATCACCAGTCAGAAACCAAAAACAGAAGAGGCCATCTTCGTTCCCTGCCACTTTGGTTTTTTTCCACAATTTGGCGTTACCAAACTCTTAACTCTATAGTTTCCCCTTAGCAATATTCAGCTTAATATTGCGAGCTACTGTTGATGGCTGTACTTACAACGATCCCTATCCTAATGATTTACCGCTTAAGGCAATGAATCCAATAATACCTAAAGAACATAGGACGAGACAGTGCGGACCAAAACGAAGGCACGACTTTGGTCCTTACATGTCTTCTATAAGTTAGACCAACTCCTACAAAGTCTATCATCCAATTTCCTTGGCTAAAGAAGATATTCATAAAAACACGATAACGACACCCTTCGGTATTTTCGAACTCGTTCGCGTGTCTTTATGGATTATGGGCATAGCGAATGGATATATATATCTAATGTGAGGCTGCATATATTACAGAAGCCGACACAGGACGCGAAACGGACAGATATCTCACAAATGACGAACGGATATTTCTTTAATTCTTTTTCTCTTTTTTTTTAAATTTTATTTAATTTAATTTTTGATGTCAGCTGAACTAGGCTACTTAAGTATTAATTCTAAGCTCGAAATTAAATACGGTTTCATCATCATACAACACACAACGACAGAGACTAGACTTATAAAACAAGATAATCCCATGATGCCAGGCATGGGAATAGTTTCATTAAGTATAATATAATTTCCGCATTAATATAGCCGTTACTGATCTTCCTAGACTTATACACTATATAATATTAAGCCAATTTGTTGTTTGAAATCCCTTCCTTCCTTTTCCTTTCATTAAATTAATAGCGCGCAGTTTAAGCCAGCTTATTAATACAAGGGAAAAGTCCTTCTTTGAATAATTTTCTTTATTTTGTTACTTAACTATTAAAGCCATTTATCGTTTTTACATTGAAAAGAAATTTTGCACATGTAAGCATTTCTATATACGAGTTAACATCTAAATAATGTCGAAAAGTCATTAAATGTTTTTGAAAACTTTATGCGTGCTTTCATCTGTAACTTTTTTTTGTACTTAAATTGGTTTCAAATATGATATATGTGGTTATTTGTGGTTATTTGCTGTCTAAATTGTAAACAGAATGCTGTGAGCAAAAACGTTTAAATATAAACATATGATCAAATCCCTGTAGGAAAATATATTACCAATTTTGAATAAGAGATTAAGGGTTTATTTCCTTTTCCAAAAGTAAATTTTTTTTTTTTTATTATTATAAAATCATATTATTACATGAGTTGATAGTAAAATCTGCAAAGTTCAGGTTATAAAGTGAAACGCATTATTAGTTCACTGAAAAATCATGTTATAAAATTGAATTCTTTTCTTTTTCATCTATTAAGCGAGGTATTATACCTAAACGGAGAAAGTAACTTAAGGTTACTATCCAGCTTAAAACTAACGTATCCTGGCAGTCCCACCCAAAAAGAACAAGCACGAGCACGAAGTGGCGAACGGTTTTGAACCCTCACGTGCCACATAAACGATTGGTGTACAAACAAAAAATGTGTGCTATTTCAATCGTGGCTGATGGACATTGCAAATGGAGCAGCAGCTGTCCAAAAGAAAAAAAGATCAAAAATTTAACGTACGTAAACAATATTAAGTTACTTTTATCGTTGAAAAGTCCATTGAAATAGTTTTCAAATATGAGTGAATGCTAAAAATAACAGTGTGAAGTTAACCCACATTTGTCTGGCGTACATTTTTGTCTTTGCTAAAATGTGGGCTGACTTCAGAGTGTGTACGTGTCTTTGCTAAGATAATTAATAATAAAGCAGCATGGAAAAATAAAGAAAAACTAAATAAAAATAAAAAATGCAAACTAAATCATTCCTTATGTTATAAAAAATAGAAAAAAAAANTTTTTTTTCTTTGTATTCCTGCAGCAGTAAGCTCTTATATGAGCAAAATTCCTTTTCTGATACCTAATGTCTTTAATCTCTAAAGAACATTTTTTTATGAAGTTTTCAAAAGTTTTGCTTTCATATCCGAAAATCGTCAGTTCGTCATTCGTATTGGCATCAAGCATCTCGTTTGGGTTTCCTGACTCAACTATTCTATTATAAGTATCAATTGCCTCGTCTAAGTAATATTTTATATAATAGGGGTACTTTTTATTAAATTTTCCTGTATTTTCCACAAAATGATTAGTAGCATTAAAAGGGACAGAGAAATAAAAAGGCTCAGAGCAGTTTTCAGAAATTTGGCGGACATTTTTAAAAATCTCAGACTGTTTTTCACTAATAATGTCTTCTTCCTTTTCGGCAAAGATTGTCTCTGGAACGTTTATTTCCGTGTTTGTAGACTTTTCCTCCTTCATTTTGGCAATTTTCGACGAACAACGCGGAAATTGCGTAAAGAAACTATCTACAAATTTAAGAAGAATATTTCTCAGAGAATCTCCTTCCTCGCCTAAATCCGTGTTTTCCCACTGGTCAAAATTTACTTGTGTTCCAACCTCCATTTTAGCCGAATGCAATGAAATTTCGTTTTCACAAGCTCTTCCATTAGTGAAAAATTTTGGCGGAGAAACTGCTAATTTGTTGGAGTCATTTTCAACATCAATTGATATATCATTGTTGATGTATTGATCCTCGTTTCTTTTATTTAATTTTTCTAAAACCCTACAGAAATATTTGCGGTAAAGTATTATTAAACGAAAATAATTTTTTTTGTTAGGTTTCCGTTTTAAATGCTTACACAATGAATGTAGTAGCGAACTTTTAGAATTTCTATTGAAATGTATGGATTTTTCGTTTAACTCAATGTCCTTGTTATTAATCTCTCGCACAAGGAATTTAAAAAAATCCTCAAAATCTATAGGTTTCCTATTAAATCTTCTTGGATCCATATTTGTTCTATTACTACTATTCTACTATTCTTTTAAAGTTATCAACAAAGGGCAAAATAGACTTACTTAATTGAGCTTATAGAAAGTTGTTCCCCAAATTGACTAAGTCCAACTTCGATCTAGGCACAGAATATTTCTTCACAATTGTGGTTGTAAAAATGCTGTTTCCGATCAATTGTAAAAATGCTGGTCCCAATCACTTGTAAAAATGCTGGTCCCGATCAATTGTAAATATGCTGTTTCCAATCACTTGTAAAAATGCTGGTCCCAATCTTTGACAATCGTTTGTAAGCCAAAAAATGTCACAAAATATCTTCGATTGATTTCCTTCACTTGTACTTTAATAAGTGCTACCACCAGAAAGAAGAGGTTCTTTTATATTGCAAATATTATCATCCTATCTTAATACTGTCTCAAGAGATTAAAGAGCAATAAAAAAACTAGAGCACCTGTTAATGATCACATTAATACCTAAAATATTTTCTAACGCTAAATAATAACATTTTAATATGCACCAGGCAATAATATTGTTTCATAATATAAAAATTCAAATCTTGCCTCGTAAATTTTCTTTAAAATCTAAGAATTGCAGCAGATGTTTTAAGGGCGCATAACTTATCAGTTTTATATTTTTCCTAAGAAAATAGAATATATAAAATACCTAATAAAACACATTC
>KK351065.1:640472-679230 GCA_000671755.1 Glossina brevipalpis | reverse complement strand
ATCTAAAATGGGATATATGGAAAATTCAAAAGTATTCGAACAAAAAGGACAGATAGAAATGTTTTTACCTTGACAGGGACGAAAGACAGCGAGGCAAGAGCGTTTTGCACGCTTGCACTTACCTGAGCGACTTCGTCCCGTAGAAGGAAGAAAAGGGAGGAAAAATTTTTAATAAAAAGAAATCTTGCTTACCTTACTGCTTGGTTGCTGTCGAATAAAAGAAAGATTTAATTCCATTGTCGATGCTTTTATACTTTTTCGGGTGTCCTATTACATGTGAGCAAAACTTATGTAATTTCGTGCAAATTGTATCTGTATGAGGTTTAAGCGAGAAAAGGCTTAACGGTAAATAAAACAAATAATATAAATAATGAATTAAATTAATTTTTGTTGTACCGTATGAAATAAGAAAATTTGTGCATTAAGGTATATACAAAAGTAAATGTGGCAAACATATATACAAGCATATTAATGAATGGAAGTACGTACATCATATATGTCAGTATATTACGAATATACACAAGTCGATGTCAACGAAGGACCTTACGATGTAATAAACATTGCGAATATATATACAAATAATTAAAATTAAAGATAATCTCAACACCATACTCTAACATTTGCTCCAGAAATATTATAATTAGGAACACTTATGTATATGTATATATTAATCTATATTAAGAGAAATAATATAAAAAAAAAAATCACGTACAATTAAGCACACATAGACAACAAATATAAGTAACTCTACAGACAAAAGGTAAATATATTAACTTCACTTTTCACTTTATGTTTTAGATAATTATTTCTGCTTTATTGACATAAACAATTTTCTACTTTAAATGGTAAGAGTATGAAAAGATTAGACATTCGTTTATAACTAAAGTATATCAAAATGAAATGAAATGAAAATAAAAATAAAATTAATATAAACAAAAATTTATTGATCCACTTGAAAAAGTCTTCAATTGCAGTTCTTATAACCCAAATTAATAATATGAGTAAAGAATGCACTTACGACGAGTGCTTTTACTAATTTCATTTATTATTATTATTATCTGTTATTATTGTTAACTTAGGATTAATCTTTGTTTTTTTTTTTGTATTTTTAGCAGAATTTAAGAACACAAAAATAGTACATGAGCTGAACAAGTAGCAGAAAAAATCATCATTTGTATACGATCATTCTATGCGACCTTAATACTTATGATAGCGACAATACCAACTTTAACATAGAACGATTCCTCACCGATCCACATAAACCGGACATCAAAAATACACACCACAAATAGAACGAGATATGCCAAACTTATACTACAATTTCCATTCATTTGGCATGTTTTGTGGGATAAGATCAGCCTTTGTTCAGTAAATAGATTATAAGCATGCACCCCAACGCACACCACAAATAGAATAAATTCAGGCTATAAGCATTTTTGTTAATTGTGAAAAAAGCTTTGTAAGACGAGTACAGTTTAAATGAAGTATTACAAGCGTTTCGCCAACTATAATTATGAGTTCAAAATCAAAGAACGGTCCCATAGAAAGCGTGGACATAGGAATTACGCGCACTCCGATCGAAATAAGAAGACATTACTATTGGCCGCATTTGGCAAGAAAAATTTTCAAGTACGTTTCAGAGTGTCCGCAATGCGAAAAGTCCAAATCTACAACACATCTTAAACCCCAATAACCTTAAACACTAACTGCTTTCAAGACGGTCTTCATTAATAAACATTGGGCTTCTACCAAAAACTGAAAACTCTACCGAGTGTGCGATGCAAGTTGGTCTGTGACGTTATCAAATATTTGGTAGCAATTGCAGTTACTGATAAGAACTTCAAAAATGTCGCAAAGACAATTTTCGAAAATTTTATTTTGATCTATTGACCTTATGAAGACATTCATAACGGATCAAGATACAGCATAGAAAAATGCATTGATGGAAGAGCTAAGTAAATACCTTAAAATACCACAAACGGGTATCAACGGCTGATCATTATGAAACGCTTGGTACAATAAAACGCAGTCACTGAACATTGAACGAATACATCCGTTCATATTTATTGGCTAAACTGAACGATTGCGGTGTTTGGATAAAATACTTTCAATGTTGCTTCAATAAAACTCCCTCGATTGTACATGAATATTGCCTCTATGAAGTAGTGTTCGGAAGATGCCCTAAGCAAATAGTAAATCTTGACAGTTGCAAAGTTGCAAAATGAATGTTTTAGGCTTAATAAAATTGTAGAACTAAAAGATAACAATAATATCAAAATTAGAGATAATAAGGGTAAAACATACATTACACATAAAAATAGACTAAAATTATACAAGAATTAAATACAATACACACTCGAACAATAGGAAAGAAATTGAAAAACAAAACTATGATTATGAAATCTAAATTAACGCAATAACAGAAATATCGATCCATCCATCCATGTACGATATAATTACATTCATAGAACTAACTGATCCTTCTTCTCAAGAAGGAAGGTGTAATATTAATACTCGACCTTTCTTTAATATTCACATTTAGGCGTTATTTTCATTTTATTAATAACTTCCTTTAAATCTTACTACCGTAACCATTTCCTATTGGGATAATTTAGAATAAATTAACCTGAGCATTATTTTCATTTGTTTCCATAATTTATTTTCAACAATACTAATGCAAGGCATTCCTTATTGATCTAATTTAGATTAGAGTAACCTAAGCCTTATTGCCATTTCTTTCAACTTAATTTTAACGTCACTAGCTTAAGCATTTATAAACATTGTTCTTAACATTATTTTTACTATATATAAGAGACAAGAAAATATTAATAAACATAAGCAAACGGAACCAGAGTTTAAGAGACACGCGGTCATAAATCAAAGAGTTTTCTTTGTTCAAAGGTTAACTATTCCTTTCAACACGACCAGACACGCCTTGTGTGAATAGTATTATTGAAAATCCAATATTTACCCTTTTTCTTTACAATTTATCACATCCCGGTATGAAAGCTCTGAATGGACTTATTAACATACGTTATTTTTGGTCTAATATAAAGAAGAGCTCAATACTTGAACAACACCGGGTTTAAAGGCAAAATTGCATAGACATACAAAGTCTGCAGTATTTAAATTGGACCCGAAAAGAAGATTTCAACACATACATACGTACAATGGCGGTCCACTTACTCCAAGCGACGGACATAGATACACCCTGACCACTATATCACACGTTAGACGGAGGCATATCCATGTAAGAACATATATATATTCACTATAATTAACAAAACTTTCAATAATTTCATTATACATTTTGGTGCTCACTACGAATTCGTATGCGATCATCTTACGGAATTCACATAAAAGACATTTCTGCAAAATTTGTAAGAAACCACAATTATAACAACACCGTACCACTCACAATCGAATGACATGATAGAAAGGTTTAATAGACAACTCCAAGTTTCTAAGCTAGAACGGGTAAAATACCAAGAAATTAATCTGCGAACTTCCCACACTATTCCTAGGCCTCCGATCCGTCCACAAACGAGATAATACAGCAACACCGGCACAAATGGTTTACAGACACAATCTTCGTTTGCCAACTGAATATTGTGGACTCCATGTCCGATTATCATAAGTTTTTAAGTGGTTTTAAGGAATATTTCAAAAATACACAGTCAGATATTGAACATGCTTAGGATCCTGAGAGTGGTCAATACGTACGTTATTGAAAATATGCAAATATATTTTCGTACGCATAATTTCCATCGCATAAAGAACCTTATGAGGTTTTAGAAAGGCGCCCAAAATATGATACTTCATCCTCAACATAAACAATGTAATAACACACAACAAAAACGTTACCAAGAGGCAGATTCAAACCAACAATAAGAGAAAGCGCTATTCCAACATAGATTAATAAATGTCATACATAAGCAAACATGTAACATATTGACATTGTATTCTTCCGGAAGGGAAGTAAGTAGAGGGTATTAATACTCTCAAAATTATTATAATTAAAAATTCATAAATAAAATCATAGAATTAATAACCATAATCGCACCGATGTTACACGCTTAAATAAAATTTTAACTTTTTTTTTTTTTTTTCTAAATAAGCAAAATACAATGAATATTATAATCGCAATTACAAATGAACCGAATAAAATGAAAAACCCTTTGAAAAATAATACAAATATTAATAGGAGAATTCATAGAAAACCGAAGTAACAGTAGCAAGAAATTTCAGAAAAGAATAATTTGGCTACACAATATCAGGTGCCGTCCAAAGAGACCCATGGATCAGTGAAGGATTAGCTTATAATCTCAGGTCGACCACAAATAGCTTTAGTGTTCCCTTTTTTATCATGTGATATTATTTACTATAGAAATTTTATTATATGGATGGGTGCCGTTGGTGTCAGCCCTTTCACTGTATAAACTTATTTGATACATGTAATTGTTTGCTCTTCGGCGACCATCGTATTCGTTCCCTAGACACATATTTTTTTCTTGGGCCACGACTGTGTTAGTTATTGTACCTTCCGCGTAGAACTTTCTGGCTTTAAAATAGACCCTTCAATCAGTTTTATGTCATGTTAATCCGGTGTCGTTGCCTTTAAAATTATCTCAAACGATTTGATATTTACTCCCCTAATACATGTTTGTTCATATTTAACGTTTATATACGTGTATACTATAGTCGCACAATGATTACTTATTGTTAACTTGCTTATACCACCACTTGCAGTTTCATTTAGATATCATCCCGAAAAATCTAGCTCATCCCTCACTCAGGATATTTTCTATCTTGACCGAAATGTTTAATTTCTGAGATCTTTTACCGCTCCTTAAATTTATATTTAATTTATTATCAACAAATTCGTTACTTATTTCCTTATTACCAACCTAGTGAAGGTTCTCCTATGTGATGTCCGCTCATGTTCACATTTCATCAGCGTCATTTCAAATGGACCTAAATCGATCTTTCTCTATTTACCGGAAGCTTCAATTCTTTTCAGATCGGAGTTGCCAACCGATTCAATTCTTATTCAAAGTTATCTTCGAAGTGTTACTTGCGTACTTGCTAACGTCCCTTGTGATTACGTAAAATTGTTTTTTGAAATCTTTGGCAACGTTTTATTAGTTAATTTTTGAAATATTTGAATGCCTGATTACATTCTTGAGTGTATATAATTGTAACAGTCTTTTTGCAAAGCTGCGTTTAGTAACGCGAATAATCCGAAATATTTCTAATGGAACGTCTATAGTAGTTGCAGAATGCAATGAAGCGTCTTACATCGTCTATATTGGTTGAGATAGGGTATTTTTGAATGATGTCATATTTACTGTTATCCGCGGAAGCATTCGATTGTCGACGCATTTATTCATGCATGAAGAAAGAAAATTTTTGCGGATTTAGTCTAAAATTGTATTTTCTACAAAACTGGAAAACTTATTTTTGTTTTTAAACCAGAAAAGTCGAGGCTCATCATACGCTAAAATGAGTTCGATGCTATATTTAATGCGTATGAAAGTCGGGTGCAGCGGTAGGAGCCATTGCTTGTTGAAAAAGACGTTTTATTTCGTGAATTTTCATTGAGTTCTATTCAGTAGAATGTAGACATTCACTCGAAACATGAAGAATATTTTTTTCTTCTTAATTATTCAAGAATGTGTTCTATTCTTAGTAGGGGATATTTATCTGCTAGTAGTTCTTTTTTTGACTTGGTGATAATCCACTACTAAACGCCAGCTTTTTTCACTTGCATTTGATAATGCAGTACAAGTAACAACGGGTTGTTATATTCAGAAATGGATGATGCAAATGCTCAATTTGGTAAACTGTTTATCTATTTCTGATTTACGTGATTCAGGGATAGGAAATTTTTCAATATAAACTGGTCTTTTATTAATAGTCGGAGCTTTTGTTTATAGAAATTATCTACATTTCTAGATTGAATTTCAGTGCCAAAGATATCAGAGAATTCAATAAATACTTCTATTAATACCTGTTCGAACGTATTGGAAAACTTGAATTTGTTCAGTATTATTGTTCTTTCCTTTTTTGTTCGTGGGTTTGTGGTCAGAATATTGAAATTATTGAGCGATTCAAAGTTAATGTCCCTATAGTTTACAGGAGTATCATCAAAAGTAGTTTAATGACTCTGATAAAAATTTTTTGACTATCTGCTATGTTACTGGCAATTACTATGCCCATTTGCAGTTCTTGATTCGGTATCAGCAGGGACTGTTCGCTCGTTGATAATTGTATCTGCTTAATCACTACTAATCATGCGGGTATTAATAATGTGTCCTGTGATTGACAGGATATTTTGGATGCTAGGATGAAAATTTCTACGTCTAATTGTAGGACTACCGTTTCGCTTTGAAAGTTTAGAAGACAGTTATACTTCTTTATAGAGTCCAGTACGAGTATTTCCTCGCATTAAACGGACATGTTTCATTTTTTGTTTCTTTTTTTTTTTTGACGGCTCGTTCTGTGGAGTGGAGAAATTGAGAAAAATTGATATATAGTTTGTTAATAAACACGTTTTATGAAGTTTAATAAATCAAATAAATAAAAGTACAGATAATAATAGTAAGAGAATAGAGATTTTTCATAAACTCTTTATTAAATAGGGTTCGTATCTAAAACCGTAACATACTGACTAAACGAAGTAATAAAAGTAACGAGCCTTCTGCCTGCATTTGTAAACGATTGGAAAAAAAGAGAAAAAACATGAAAACTGTAAAAAGCAAAAGCTCTCAAAAAATTAAAAGCATAAATTGTCCTATAATATTTTAATCTAAATCTAATCTTTTAAAATTCATTGTATAAATAAAGGACCGGATTAGAAAAGAAGATAATCAAGTTGAAAGAACGAACAAAACATGTCTGTACAAGTGTTAGAAATAGAACGAGTAGAAGTGGAAAGGAGAGGGAGTTAACATTGACCTTCATTTGACATCTATTGGAGTGTTGTGGTGTGCATTAAGCAATCCGAAAAAGATATGTGCACACACGGTAAACACGTACATATGACAGTTATTAACTTTGCTTGGTAGCAACGTGTTACGTGATTCGATAATATAATAATTGATGCACAAAAACTTTTTTTTTAAATTTATATAAAATATCTACGCTCTGAATATATTGTTAGTTAGTTTGCTATCTTTTATTTTATGCATAAATTGCAAAAAACAAAATTGTTGTGTGCAACATTACTTCATTTGATTAAGTACAATATAAATTACGTTACGAGCTGTTAGGCCTAACAATAAGTTAAAAATAAAAAAAAAATGGGTATATGAAATTTTTCATGTAAGAATGTGTATAAAAGTATTATAAAAAAAAAATTTATATCAATTCCAATTATGTTGAAATGAAATTGACATTACATTGAAATAAGAACAACAAGCAAGAAAATTATATGCGGCTGTGCCGAATCTTTTATACCCACCGCCTTTATCTTTCAAAAATCGAGAAGAAATAAATTGTAATAGATGGGCGTGGCAATGAAAGAACTTCCAACGTTTCTGTTAAATTTGAAGCCGATATTTCCATTTTTGCAGATAAGAGAATGTTTACCACAGACATTACACAGAGAAGGAGAGAGATAGATGGACAGACAAATAGACGGATACGTTTACATGGATTCCGAATTTCATACTGAACAAGAATATATACATTTTCATGTGGTTCCAGAAGCATCTTCCTTAATGTTACAAACATTTTCACAAAAAGAATTAAATTTCAATATTCTATTATATCGAGTGAGCGTGCTGGACTCTTACTATTTTTGCACACAAACTACGGTATAGCGAGTGCAGCATTTGAGGAAATTTTTATAAATTTATCTGCTACGGTTTACGAGTAATGGCGCAAAAATCCAATTATTTTTTGGTTCCAAACACAGAGGTGTTCTCTGTCTACGTCGTACTGCCGGCATGCCTTTTGACCGATTTGGCCCATTTTCGATACCAGCCTGTGTACAATATTCCTGCCAAATTTGAAGCCGATATCTTTGACAGACGGACATTGATTCTCAATTTGATGCTGATCAAAAATATATATACTTTGTGGGATCTTCAAAGTTTGCTTTTGATAGTTACAAACCAAATGACAAAATAAAATATACCTCTCAACTACGGTGGTGGGTATAAAAAGATGTCTCTGCAATCACATAAAATGTATATATTCTTGATCAGTACAAAATTCGGAATCCACCTAGATGTATCCGTCTGTCCGTCTATCCATCTATCTGTCTGCTCATCTGTGCAATGTCTCCTATCTGCAAAAATGGAGATATCGGCTTCAAATTTCACATACGTTGCTAATGAAATTGGGCCAAATCGATTACAGTCCGCGCCTAGAGTATAGGCTGAAAGCACGTCTAATTTCTATCTGGTGCTTTGGCCGTTTTTCAAACTATTCCATGGCTGGTTGTGTTCCACGATATTCCAGAAAAATAGAAAAAATCTGTCAAGCCCACCTATTAAAATCTAGTTTTTCCCCCTTTTTTAAGATAATGGTGGTGAGTATAAAAGATTCGGCGCAGCCGAATATCATTTTCTTACTTGTTTTTAATACATTTAGATTTTATGCAAATTTTAATACATTTACTGGGGTAGATATCAAAATGTGTACATGTTTCTGTTCGTTATATATCAGTATCGTATATCATTCGTTATATATCATTTCTATCCTAATTTTATAATACCGGTTACGATTGTTACAAGTTCACATTAAGAATGTTCTTCTTTCCTATAAATATTCAAATATGGAGTCAATTCATAGAACCATTGCAATAAGTTTTACTTCAATTGTGTTTACTGAAAACCTGTGTTCCTCTAAGACGTTGAATCTTAACAGATTAATAGAAGTAATGCATCTTTTATTGGAACTCTACACATTGCGAAAACTTTATATATTATATATTTGAAAAGAGAAGCATATAGTTTCGTTTAAATCTTCACATGATGTCTTAAAATTTCATAAATTCCTTGCAAACAGTCAAGAGCATTTGTAAGTGTTTTCGCTCTGTATCTGTGTATGGTTAGAAAGTCATATGAATTAGATGCGAGCAAAATGTTTATCGTCTTTCAATAGAAATAAGAAACTTTACAACAACAATTAAAGATATTGGAAAATTATTCGTAATCATGTAGGCGTTGGAGAAAGTTTGAATGTATTTTAAAAAAGAAGAAGAAATAATATAATAAACGGAAATTGCATGGAACATATACGTTTGCTTTCTGACAAATTGCCTTAAAAAATGCGACTGAACTTTCCTTTTAAGCTAATAGTGTCCAGGTATGTTTTTGATGTGTCTTGATGGTTTCAGTAAATTAAATTTTCAACCACTGCCAGAGGACTTTTGATTGTTAAGTACACACAACCACAACTTTAACAACATCTTGCATCAACGACCTGAACGACTCAAACAGAGTTAAGTACTTTTTCGTATCATCTTATAAAAGCCTGAATCCCATGTAGATGTCGATGTGTGTGATAATCGCTATTCAGTTGCCTCTCATCTCATGAAAATTTTCATCGCAAGAAAACAGCAAAGTTTTTTAGTTTGCAACAAATCCCATTAATATTGTACAGATATATTTAAACACACACACACACACACACACACACACATACAAAACATATGTTCAAAGTTTTGCACCGCACATAATCACATACTCATTGAAGCCAGATCACATATTTATGAATGTTTGCATTCGGAAATATTCATTGCGTTGGTGACCTTGACTCGAAAAGTGGTAAACAATTGAATTTTTTTCTTTTTTTTTGTTCAGGTAACAAGTTCTTATACAATGTTACATGCAGTTTTATTTAATTCTATTATATTTATAGACTTAGTCATGAATACAAATGTGTATTTGTATGCGTATGCGTATGACTTGCAACATTTTAACATAAATCGTCACGTTATTGCATCCTTACTCTACTATGGAAAGTAAGTTAGTTTATTTGATATGTGTGTGTGTTGTTTGAATTAAAACATAAAAAGAACACATTTTTGTGAGCTCCAAAGTTTTTCCAAAAATTTCTTGTTTAAGTGACAAACTGCTTCGCATTTTTTAATAGCACCGACAAGCAATCGATTTGGCAACTGTTGCGTTAAGCAAAATGGTTTCCACATTTTCCGAATTGGTANCCCGTGCACATTTAAGCGTATCAATTACGCCATCGAAAACATTGTTGCCGAATATATATTTTCATTCGTTTTTTTTCTGTATCTAGAGAAACAGGGAAAGAGAATATTTACTACAAATATGTAAGTGTCGTCTGCATACTTTTATACATTTATATGTAATGTAATGCACATATAAGCAATGTTTATGTAAAGTGTTTATACACTTTTACGTTGACCTGTAAACATGATTTTTTCATTACACAATATAAGGAATGTTTTAACTAGATATTGTATACATTCCTTATATGCATTTGTAGCAATAAATTTTTTTGAAGTGTTGACACGTTTTTGTTGAATTGTACTGCTGTTGGAGGGCTTTATGAAATTAATGAAAAAATCTGCTAAGATCAATTTCTACTTCCTTTTAATGCTTCCATTCCACGGCGAAGACGATGTTCTTGATGCTTTTAAATGAGTTCAGAAGAAAATTGTTTACGAATGCTTGATAAAGGAGTAATTTATTGCCTAATATAGAATTTGAAGTAGGTGCATGCGTACCTCATTTATTTTATATTACCTAAGAGTACGATAAAATAATATAAATAAAAGAAACAAAACCCGGGTAAAACAAATTTGCTTAAAATAATTTTTACAAAAAACACATTTAAAAGCTATTTGCAAAATTATCTTTTAAATGATAGCATTCTGTGAATGTTTTAAGCATATTCCTTCCACATGTACTATATTGCATAAATGTCTGATTAACTTGTTTGATATAGAGAAATATGGCCTAGGTTCTCTACACATTTTAAAACCATTTTTGATAAATGTAACCTATACTCTATATTAGTTCTTCACATTCTGCAATATAGTTCAAAACGTAATATCGGCAGGACCGACTGTCTCTTTGCAATGTTGCATTGTTTACCGTTATTAAATTCCAGTCATCTTCTTCATCGAAACGATGCCATTTGTTACTTGCAACAAGTTCATTGTATGTACAAATAAATTTAAGGGCGTATATTTCAACAGTTTTAATTTTTTCCTCAGAAAATAAATAATCTGAATAAATTAATTCTCAAATATATAGAAAATAGAAATAGATCTTGGGAGATTTTTTCTCTAATTTGATAAAACCCTCCAACAGCAGTACAGTTTACCAAAGCGTGTCAACATGCTAAAAAAAACTTTATTGCGACAAATGCATATAAAAAGCAATTACATGCAATTATTTATTGTATTTTTTTCTATCTATTAGGGACAAAATACTTGTTTAAAAAATAGTTAGAAATCCTGTAGGCTATATGTGCAAACGGAGCTATGTTAGATTAAAAAAATTGAATTTCTTTATATTATATAATGAAAAAGTCATGTTTACAAGTGAGCGCGAAAGTGTATAAACACTCTTCATAAACATTGTTGATATGAATATTATATTACATAAAAGCATATAAAAGTACACAGGGGACTCTTACATATCTGTAGTCGATATTTTCTTTCGCTTTTTCTCTAAATATAGAAAAAAGTACAAAATTTCGTACAAACAAATTCAAGAGCAATGTTTACGATAGCGTACTTAATAAGCTTAAATGGACGCGAGTTTGCGTTGTTGATTCGCACGCATGCATTTTTGCTGTTAGAATGGAATAGAAATAGAAATCTATCACTAGGTTAATTTGTGTAAGAGAAGCATGCGCGAGAGTAGAGCAAAGGGATTCGTAAGCAAGAGCAATCGTGCAATCCTCTCTTGTAGCATTATTCGTAATGCAAAGAAAATCCTCCAATGATTGTAATTATTGATAAGTTGTCGTCGATTGGCATATCATTTTTTTTCTTAGTTAAGCGAGCAATCTTCCTAATGCGTATGAAATTGAATTTCAAAAGGTCTTGCAGTAAAATTGATTGTTAACAAGAAAGAAAAACCAAAAATTTTATAAAATAAATTTTATTTAAAATATCGTTCAGTTATTTGTTATATCAGTCAACGAAGTGTATATATCAACATCAAATTTGAACATGTCCGTCTGTCCGTTTGGCAGAAACATTGGAAGTTCTTTCACATATGTTGCTATCGAAAATGGTCCAAATCGATTACAGACCACGCGTACAGTATAAGTTGAAAGCACATCTATTTTCTGCCTGTTGCTGTGGATGTTTTTCACAGTATTCCATGACTGACTCTGTTCCACGTTATTCCATAAAAATAGAAAAAATCTGCAAAGCTCCCTATTAAAATTTAGTTTTTTTTTCAGAAAACGATGGTGGGTATAAAAGATTCGGCGCAGCCGAATATAATTTTTTTACTTTTTTTAATTTTTTTTGTACACTAAGGTACGGGCAATAAGTTCACGCACTTCTGATTACTGATCAATCATTTGTAGATATTCCTTCATAAGGAAGGAAATTTTATTTAATCCAAATTTTACTTACGCTGAAAACATCAAGAACCTTCCCGAACTCCTCAAGTTTACTCCGACAGTTCTCTTTTGAATATAATTTTGTATTTTCCTTTTTTTCTCTAATATCGGAATTTATTTGCTTTAGTTTGTAATTTTATAGAGGAGTCATTATGTCGTACCTTTTGTTGTTGTTGTTATATTATATATATAAGTATATATATGTGCGCTGAAATACAAATGCTGTCGTCCAAAGAAAATATTCATACCACTTGGTTTAATATCATATGTCTTACCCCTTTTTGTACCGAATGAAGATAGATTACAGTTTATTGATCTCTAGTCTTTTTTCAAAAGGAAAGTTACGCTCGACAGATCCTTCGTTTTATAATTGAAAAAGGAGAAATTACAGCTTCGGAATTTTAAGCTGAACGGGATTTAAATGTCCCCAATAGGTTCACTAGGAATTACGCACCTATTAAGCTACATATATGTAGAGTAAATTTTAAGTCGTGTAAGCTTTTTATATTAACTATTTTCACTCTGTTGAGGTAGCTAAGAATATACCTCATCACGTGCATTAAATATGGTTGCAGGCTATCAATCTATTTAGTTATATCATGAACGTCTTTCATGTAATTAAGTGCATTTGCACATGGTTGATTATTGTTGCGCTAAAGTCTTGAAATCTATTTGCTTTTGTTTTTATGTCATCGCTCATTGTTTTTTCAATAAACGCTACAAAAGGTTACAGGCTGTAAAAGAAAAGTTTTAACAATTTAATTTAGATCAGGGACGTTTCTTGCTGCTTATATCTTGGCAGATATTGGAGTGCAAGTCTTGGCGGGATTAACTGAGAGTATTGCAAAACTATTTAGCGAAAATTTTAAAAACNGTAAGTGAATTAGAAAACATGAAAATACATATTCGGCAACAATGTTTGCGATGGCGTAATTGATACGCTTAAATGTGCGCGGGCTAGCGTAGTCAATTCGCACGCATGCATATTTGGTGTTAGAAGAGAATAGAAATAGGAGATAATAAACACTCTATCAGTAGATTAATTTGCGTTAGACAAACATGCGCGAGAGTAGAGCAAAAGGATTCGCAAGCAAGAGCAATCGTGCAATCCTCTCTTGTAGCATTATGCGTAATGCAAATAAAATCCGCCAATGTTTGTAATGATTGATAAGATGTCGTCGATTGGCATATCAATTACTATCATTCATTTTTTTTTCTTAGGAAATAGAGCAATCGTCTTAATGTTTCTGAACTTAAATTTCAAAAGGTCTTGCAGTATTGATTGTCAACAAAAAAGAAAAACGAAAAATTATATACAAGAAATTCTACTTAAAGCATTGTTCAGCGTTATCCGCCAGATTTTTCTATTTTTCTGATCAAATATGAACTCTAAGTATAAAGAATTCCATTATATTTTGAACCCATCCAAACTTTACGTCATATCATTGTTTAGTAAAAAAAGAAAAAGCGCTGCTTACTTAGAAGGCTTTAACATTTACACTGAACAACACATAAACGTATGGGAAATGGTACATATTGACACTTTTCACTATGATGTCCCCTATTTTGAATCATAAGGTTATGTTTTTCTGATAGCTTTTCGAAGTCTTTAAGATATACAAAAAAAACTGGAGGTTTATTATTTCTTAAAAATTTTTTATGATGAGGTTTGTACTTTGTAATTTTTATCAAACTACAAGCGCACTGTGCATGATGAATATGGTTAAATAATTATTTTTTTTATTTTTTATAACATAAGGCATGATTTTGTTTTTCATTTATGTTTATATTTTCTATTTTTGTTTAGTTTTCGTAAGTATTTTGTTTATTTTTCTATGCTGCTTTATTATCAATTATCTTAGCAAAGTCATTTTTAGCAAAGACACAAACGTAAAAAATTGTTGGGGGCTAACTTCACACCAGTTTATTATCAATTATCTTAGCAAAGTAATTTTTAGCAAAGACACAAGCGTCAAAAATTTTTGGGGGCTAACTTCACACCAGTAAACAAAGTGCACATGTTTTGCTTTTTAAAACCAGTTCTTAATTTAACAAAACCAATTTATATAGCACGAATTTATTTAATACATATACAGTAGTTGGTATGTATGTAATCTCATAACCATAAGCTGGTTTAGATTGCCATATACAACATGTAACGATACAGCGATGTTGGTGGCAGCTATAAAAGTACAGCACAAAACAAAGAACCTGCTCACTACGATTACGATAGCCAGACTGGAAACTCGAAACTAGTAAAAAAGTAGATCGAAAACTCTAGATTCAAGTAAAAAAGTAAATTGGAAGGACGAAAATCAAGTCGGAAATGGATCAATTAATTCTGCAACACAATTATTGAAGGAAGAAGAAGTCAAACCCTCCGAGAAATCACCATATCGCTATGCTGATTTTTAGTCCTTACCGTATAAAAATTACAACTAAGATTGCCGTTTCGTAAAGCATAATGAAAAATAAAATAAGCTTGAAGGAAAAACGAACGTTGAAGATATTTTTATTATAAATTTTAGTGGGAACGGACTTTCTGGAAAGCCCGGACACATACTCCTGCTAAGGGGTAATAGGTCTTTATAAGTTAAAAACTGTGTTAGTAAATTTAACTCAGTCGCTTTACTTAGATTGATAGCAATGGCTTTTTGATTTCTAACTATAATTTTTATGGTTAATTTTTTATTAGACATATGGTGTTGGCATAAATATGTATACATTGCGCAAACTTATATATATATATATATATGTATATAAAACCTTAGAATAAGATTTATATATATAAAATGTACATGTAGATCATCATTTCGACTTTCGATCGGTATCGTATCATTGATGTTGGTTGTTACAAATGCAAAATGGTATCCCAAATTTCATTGTATGGAAAAACTTCTGATGGCTTGGTCACACTTCAAAAAGATACAATAATCTATCGAATTGTGTTAGCTGGGGTCTGCCTACAAATTCTGAAGTTTATACCGGTTCTTTCTGCAACAGTGCCCACGTTATTTAGAAATGCGTGATATTTTAGAATTTAAAACTTCAAATTATTGCAGCAAGGGAGAAGCACAACGCTTCTTAATCTTACATTAGAAGCAACTAGAAAAAATAATGCTTATGTTGCGATGCTAAGTACATCAATTATTGCCTATGACAAATCTAATGAAAAGTTGGGCTAAAGAAT
Source organism: Glossina brevipalpis (assembly GCA_000671755.1). Lineage (NCBI taxonomy): Eukaryota > Metazoa > Arthropoda > Insecta > Diptera > Glossinidae > Glossina > Glossina brevipalpis. The sequence continues at coordinate 663,470 of KK351065.1, read as the reverse complement.
TTGATGAGGGAGAGAGAGATTCGTACGTCACTAACAGTATTTACACACATATATATATCATTAGTTAGGCCTATTGTTGAGTATGCCTCAGTTATGTGCTCTGGTAACTATAGCAGTCATGTACAATTAGTACAATCAGTTCTTTACTTGTCCAACATGGCCATGGATAGGACCATCACAGAATAGTTATTCTTTATGAGTGTGGGTTCCTCTTCAATAGCCTTGAGAAGAGAGAGAGAGAGAGAGAGAGAGAGAGGGAGTTCTTGGCTTTTGTTTTTGAGTAAGCTCTTTAATAATGCCTTTGCGTTCCGTGTAGGGTTTCTACGCATTTCCTTTGATAGCGTAAGGCTAGTTATGAACTTTTCTCTCCTTTTCGAGTCTTTTGCAAATACTTTAAAGAAAATTATCATCTACTTTTCACTTGGAATAAAAGTGAATTTCTTAAAATTATTTTGCTCAATAGGCAACATTATTGATCATGCGTGACGTCGTTTGTTGGTGTTGCTCTTAATACTGCCCTTCTTTTTTTCACTTTAGGCCTATTTCCGTACTATTTAGTCATATTTTTCTTACCACTTTTCTTTGTTTACTCCTTTATTCTTATTATGATTTTTATTGTTATTGTTATTTCCATTGATTATGTACCAATCTCTCAGCTACCTCTTGTAGTAAATCGAAAGCTATTTACACTATTCGGAACAGTTAAACTTATAATTAATTTTAAGTGAACTTAAATAAAATTATGCTAAATTCAATTCCTGAAAGAGAATGGAGCCATCATCTAATGACACCCTTCAAGTATAACAAAACAACTTCGACAAAAGTCGAAGCATTATAAAACGAAGATATTAAGGTTTCAATGTTCCCAATTGAGAAATAAAGCCAAACGTTTGATGAACCAAGGAGATTGTGATTGTGCGTGATTATAGCAACTATCTGGTCTGCATTGCAAGGACAAATTCAGTGCAGGATGACGCTGCTCTGCAGGTAGACAACGATTTGGAACTATTTCATGGAAGTGTGCAAAACTAATTTCCCTATGCTTTTGGTAACTATTATACATTATATTGAAGAAGGTTCAAATCAAATATATTATTGATAAACACATTGGCTCTGTGAAATCCAAAGGAAGCTGAATTATCATGAGGACACCGGATAATGTCTGGAGAGTTAAGATCGCCCAACACTATGATAGTATCGCGAATAAGTGCAACATGTTTCATAAGTGTAGAACTAACCACGTTTGAGGGAATATAGGAACACGTTATTAATAAATTTTTATTATCCATTTTCCATTTGTAACATCCAAACATGCAGTTAAGTTCAGAAAATATAGTGAAAATATAGAAACTCGGCAAAAGACCAAAAATAATGACTCACACGTGTTTAGCAATGCGCAGGAACACCGAAAACCACAATACAAATACAAAACCCACAATAGTAATCAAAGTCATTGATATCGTTTATAATTTTAATAATTTTTACGAAAACAACACCGATCAGCTATGAAATTTGTAAAAATAACTTTTATCATATGAGGAAACTGCAAACGAAACAAATGCTCTTAGACGCGCTTTAGATAGAAAGCAAATTGAATTTACACTTTGTTCAGCATTACACAACGTTTATTTTTGATTGGACATCCCTAACTTTTATTTGATCTAGGATTCTTTCTTCATATTCTCAAAAAAATCAAATAAAATAAAATAGTTTAAAATAGTCAGCTTCAAACTTATTACTATTATTAGAAAATGTATGCGACGTTTTTCTATTTTTATAATACAAATTTGATTCATAAGCTTTAATTTGTACAGATAATATTCGGTATAAATCAAGTCCGATAATATTTAAGGAATAACCAGGACATTCATAATGCATCAAAAAATCGCACAATTCATTACGGTTTTAAATTTATGACAAAATAAAAGATCAAGTTTATGTTAATACATTATCCTGGATATTAATAACGTTTCTAATATTTATTATATGTCGCGATCCCCAATTAATGACAAAAGTTATGATGTTATGATGACGGAATGTACTAATTATTTACAATGATTTCAATATTTAATATTTTCCTCCCGACCCTACGTTAACAAGAAAGGGCCAAAGAGAAAAAACTTACCAGCATTGTACATAGCAAGAAAAAAATATTTGTTAATGAATATTTCACACAAAGAATGATACCAACGAAATCTCAATTTTTGTGCCAAGTAGGCAACATATTGATAGCTAATGAATTCTTCCATTTTTTCTTGGTTTTATCATCAGCCTTTTCCATTACGACATCCATAAGTATTGCATTAACAATATCAATAGAAGAGCAAAGAGAGCAATGAAGTATAGAGATGTTGTCGATCAGACTTCTTAATTGATCAGAGTTGAGTTTGGAAACATCAGGCAGCTCAAAAAGTGTTGTAATATTTTCCATAAATATCAACGTACTGTTCTTATAACAAGCCTTAATTCTCTCTAAACCCTTAGGATAATTTTTGTTGCTTATACTTGAAACACCAAATTTGTGCACTGCCGCGTAAACTCCGCTGTCGATGTTTTGCGTGGCAATTATTTTATTGCATATTGACCAACACAATTTATGCTTAGTGAGTGATATGACACAATAGTTTTGTTATAAATACCTACATGTATTTCAATAAAAGTATTTGTAATTTAAAAGTTTTGGTTTCATTTTTCATTCCGCTTTGTTCATACAATTTTTTCTGTTAATATGAGAATCTAACTGCCACGATTAAACTCTTGTTGCTTTATGCAACTGTTTGCTTACATATTTTTTAAACAGTCAATAAATATCGTTTTCCCAAAATACGTGATGGACACTTCTTCATGACATTTTAATTCTCTCTTTTCCAACCTTTTTTTTGTCAATCACATTTTCATAATTCCTTTTTTTTAACGGACTAACCATCGATATATATATATGTTTTTATTTTTCGTAACATTTTGAGAAATTTCCCTTTTTAATGAGATTATATTCATTTTCAATTCATTAATTGTACAAAATATGTGTTTGTTTTTCATAACAATACTTTCACCTCATTTTCCCCTTTGAACATGCTACGCGATATGTAGTTCATGTTCGGAGGATGTTTGAGTTTGAGTTCGAACGAATTTTTTCGTATACGTAATCTACGAACACAGTTTGTGTGCCTGTGTGTGTGTGTCTCACTAGCAATCACGCTTTCTTCCCATTTTTATTACTTTTTTGTTTTTTAATTGCCGTTAAATAACTTCTTCACGAATGAATATTTGTAATTGTTATTGGATGATTTTATTCACATCTATTTCGTTATTGTTCATGCTATGTTCATGCAAAGTTTTCGCATATATTGTTGTAGACCTTGAATTGTTCTTCTCGTTTCTCAACCATCAGTCATGAAAGTTTAAAATTCAAATAGAAGACTTTATGGAGTTATACTCCATTTTTCATAATGTTTGCAACACCTAAAAGGAAGTTTCATCAATCGCAAACTACTTTCTATATGATTCATAACTTAGTGCATTTTCATTCTAAGTCAACTTAATCATTTCAGTGCCTTTAACTACTTTTTTTCAGTTTTCCATGCAGTATCCGTAAATGCTACCGTCGAGTGCTTGATAACCAATTAAAACTTATATTGTACAAACACCAGTGTCTAGGCTATGTACACTCAAAATGGCGGAGAAAATTGATGTGTTTGATATGTTTTATAGAACAAACAATTCCAGCACGATGTAATACGTTCATTATAAACGACTAAATGGCAAATCAATTAGAATTGATTTCATATTAAATAGCATCCTTTCGGCCTGTGACTTACGAAGGCTAGCATAACGATTAGTGTTAAATATCTCGCATTCGATTCATTCAAGAGATCATAGTTACACAATCAGGCTGATCTCAAGTGTGTACATTGCTATTGATTAAAAGCCGAAGTCTTGACGAAAGAACCCCCGTCTCACAATCAATGACATTTTTCCAGAATAATATCATATAAGTTTGAATATTATTGATAAATTTTCAATATAAAATAGAATTTATTTCACATTAATTTTGAAAGCGCTAATAACTATTACTTTTACTATAGCCCTCTGTTACATTCGGAAGGCAAAGAAAAATCTGTAACAATTTAAATAAAAAGTACGCTTATTATTTCTTATAAATTCAATGTTTTATTTGCACATAAAGTAAGCTAACATCATTTTGGGGCATTTGCAAGATAACGGTGGTTAAAACATTTACGTGCTCTCGATTATTTTATCGACATTTGCATCAACATTTGCATGTTGCGGTTTATGGAACATACTGTTGAATTTATTATTATGATTTTTCAGTCGATTTCATTCTAATGCATTTAATAAGACATTACGCAAATGCTCGGCTACGAGTATCCATATAAAATATTTTGTCCATAAGTTACACGCTTTGAATAATTTAGGTATGATTACACATTGCAGCAGTATTGATATGCAAACTTTAGCCAAATATGAGAGAAATGTATATTTGTACAAATAATTCAATCCCACATAAACCAATACTTACATGCAAACCGATGTATATATAACACTTGAGGATTCTGTATTAGTCTCATGGGGAAGCATTGAATTTGAAATTCTCTTAGAATAAAAACTAAAATATCGTATTATAATCATAGCAAGCAAATATTTTGTATAATATAGGGTTATAATATTTTCTATATTTTTACCGTCTAAATGTTAAAAAAATATATGATGAAAAATTTACGGCTAAGTATTACATGAGTATATCAAATATTGAAAATATTTCTGTATATTCAACCGGGTAAATTTATTTATTGTAAGCTTTTATCTTATTTTCTGTCAGCACGCAAACTTCTAATCAGTAATTGGGACACTTCCATATATACAGTCATACTGGTATTTCGCAAACATCTTTAATGATTGACAATCAATGTGGCTCATACAAATTTTGGCAGATACATTTCGCTTTGATGACAATGCAATGTGGTACATTCAGTTTTTCTATATATGCAAAAATGGCAGCTCAATAAGAGATGTCGTTAACAATACTGCCAGTCTATATTGCGGACACTTCCGTATGACTGATCATGCTGAAATTTGACTTTACAGCTTTCGTTCCAATAATAACGCATTTCGATGCAGCAAAAGTGTACACGGTATATCCAAAATGGTTACGGCTATAATGTGGCGATGACCTTTCTCTTAACAAGTCCCTTAATATGAGTATGGAATACGACGACCTGGAGAGTGGAATACGGAATAGGGTGGACTTGGAAACATGAAGAACGATTTCATTGGTGAATTTTGTATCGCTAAAGCAAAAATACAACAATTTTCACATAATCAATGATCACTTCACACCAAAGGAAACAATTATGTACAAGATAGCCGTTGACTTTAACAGGATCACAGACAAAATATCAAAAGTAAAAATAATCCTATTTCAAAGCAATTACTAAAAAATAATGAACTGTTGAAAAAATGAAAGGCGGTACGTTCAATAGAAAAGGAACTGTATTGTAATTTATTTATGTTCCTAAATTGCATATTTTCAAATATCGTGTAGAAGAACTCGACTTTTATTTATGATACTGAAAAGAAAAGATGTTACTCGTCGATGTTTTTGCTTTTGTTGCTGAATTAATATTTATGATTTTTTGATAATCGTTCGGTTACGATACGTTTATTATTAATAATATATTCCTTGAGTTACGACTTAATTATGAGCTGCAATAAAGGCGTGTCGAGTTGGTCTTCAACGTTTGCCTTTGCTGTCAATAAATGTATTTAGTGACAATTATCGGATTTTCGTTGTTTAACTTATTTGAATAACTATAACGCATAACTGTAATAGTTAATTTATAGTTATCGACTTTCATTGGCAGCCATTTTTTAATGTCGGATCTATTGCGTTTAAATAATGCTACGAATAATGTATTAGATTAAGTTTCACTTATTACTTCAATAATCATCTAGGCTGTTTATGTTATCAGCTTAGATTAATAGGTTGACAATACGAATCTTCCAACTCTGGAAAAGATTTGGGATTTATGGTATAAATCGCTTGAAGATCTGTTGGTGCGTTGCAATATTATGAACCAAAGCGAATTCAAGCAAATGTTTTGATTATCTTGACACTGGTTGGATATTGTGAAGCAACTAGATCAGCATTAACATAAGAGTAGTGTGGATGGTAGTATTAACGATTCCTTTCGTTAATTTTCTCTCTAATTTGTCTAATATGTTGTATACTCTTTGTAAGAGAGCTGAGAGTTATATATCACAAGCGTTAAATGTTAAGACTGACGGCTTTGAAATTAACTGATTTGTTAAATTCGCAAGATAATGTATTTGGGAACTATTGATAAAAATTATCAATTGAAAACAAAGAAAGATTGATATAGAATTAATTGCAGTTAGAAGCAAACACATTTTATTTAATTCAAATTAATTTCGGCGTTTCGTTTACATCAAAAATATATTAGATTTTAAATACAATGTTGATCGAGTTTTGACGTGTTATCATTTGTTAAAAAGCTAAAAAACCGAAGAAAGTAAAAGAAGGCAAAGATTGAAGACATCGAAGACATCACAACGTTTCCAGAATTAACATTGGCAGTACTTTTTATGTACATATTTTCCTTTCTTTCACTTAACTGCCTCTGCATCGTCTAGAACGTATCAATATCGGTTTGTCTATTGTCCGCCAATTGGAACCATGTTTAAGCGGAAAGTCTGCGTGGAAGAACAAACTAATTCTACTTATTCCGGGCTATTAGCTTTATAGTCCTTATAAAGATCTTTTAGAAATTCTATTTTTTTTTTGCTACTTTCCTCTTCTCTTTAAAGTTCACGTTATTCCTATGCAAGAATGAAAAGTCGTATTCATCGTTGAAGTAACTTTTAAGGGCCTAGTCGTTGTGATAGCGTATTCATTCTTGGAATTAGAAATTTCTTATGTACTTTTTTGAGTACAATTTTTGAACCAACTTGTGACGTGGGGTCTAAGCCGCATGTATATATTATAATAAAAATAATTCAACTAATAACGAACACTTTTTACTAAAAGTTAATCGAACGGTAATTCAAAAACAGTTTTTTGAATACTTTGTTTTGAATATTAAATATATTTTCCTACTTTGAATACCATTTTCATAATTTTCTCATTTCGTAAGGGCTTTTTTTTTGTTTATGCAGTTACAATTGCATTTCAGAACTGGTCTACGAAAACGAGGTAATTTGTGAACTTTCACGAAAATAAAGGAAGAAGTGTGTTAGCCAAGCTGGCCTAGGGCATTTAAATATCATTCTTGCCTATACAATAATTTTACTTGTGTATGTTTTGTATTTTGTAAATGAAAAAAAAGGTTTATTTAGAATAATTTTTTTCAAACAAACATTAGGAAAAGATTATATATAAAAGTTTTCAAAATTTTATTTTAATCTTAAATAGAATTTTTGATGTATTTGAAAACATGGGATTTCATTGAGCTTGTGGGCTCTAACCTTAGACTTCAGATTAACACACTGCTGTGAGAAAATGTAGTAAATTTTTAAACTTCAGTTGAGAGAGTGAAATTGAGAAAAAAAAAAAAAACATCTCGATCTTAGAAAAGATGAAAGTAGATAGACTACAATTGCTGGAGCAATTTTGTTATCAGTTTATTTTAAAAATTGAGAAGTGTAGTAAAGTATCGAAGCGTATCTCTACATAGTGCCAGCGAAATTTGCGTAGCAAGTCAATGCATATTCTCTTTTTCCGCAATACTCAGATAAGGTGTACTCAGTTTCCGTAAGGTTTTCAAGTTATGCGGGTATCGATTGGATAGTTGATGAGTATTAAAACGGCAAGGAGAATAGAGTAGAATACTAGAGCTTTTCGGAATGAGAATTTTGCTCTAGATGTAAAGTTGCGGGAATATTCATGAAACATTTACCGAAAGAAAACAATTCAAGAATTTTAATTCAATTTTGCTTATCGCCAATAGCTACTAAACTAGTTCTAGTTAATACGACAACACGCCTTAATATTAACAATTTCTAATAAAAATGTTTCATTAATGAAGACAAAATACTCTGTATCTGTAATAAACATTTAAATCTTCTGCTTGCCTGTTTCAAACTTAGGCAGTGTACGTATCCACGTAAGCACTAAAAGAAACAAAAAGTAAAAAAGTCACATCAAAAGCTGAGTTTTATACGCTTTTACTGTGAATTTGTTACGTCTACAAAAAGTTAAGTGAAAAAATAGTGAAGGGAAGAAAAACGATCGCGACTATAATGAGTCAGTCTTAGAAAGGATTGTGATGCCCCATCAATTTTCATCAGTTTCGATAAATGATATCAAAATAATTTCAAATTCGTCATCGTTGGCTAATACCATGACGGAGATATCGGTGAGTGAGATAATTTAAAAAAAAAATTGCATCATAAAAATTTTGAATATTGTCTTTAAGCGGTAGTGCCGACTTGAGAGTTTTTTTCATCACTTTTTTAATGTCCTAAATGATCCTTAGAATGTTCAAAAGGTAGAGGTCGATTTTTCCAAACGTTGACTTTTATGCCGAAGTGAAACGTTTACGAATTATTTAACTAAGTTTCTCTAAGTGCTTCAACAAATGTAAAAAGCAGTGAAAATTTATTTCAATAAATTGTTTGGTTTTTTGTAAAAAAAAAAATTCGAAGAAATAATTCTTAATTTCAATCTCAGCTCAGGGTAGCTTTACTGAAGTAAATATTGCAAACGTATAAAATGTTTGTGTCGGCGTAACTATTTCTAAAATTTACTTATTATAGTTGATCCATAAAGCATAAATTTTTTGCTTTAGATTAATGATCGCCGGAATGATCATGAGCCTACCTCTGCTGTTCTAGATTACTGCAAACGTAAGGTATGTAATAATTAATTAATAAAATTAACTATTCATGATCATGTGTTCAATTTATTCAAGTTTCTACAACCTTATACATTGATTCTTTCTATTGTGGCCTTAAATCCGACACCTACGGACACCACTTATTTACGAGTTGTCATAGGTCATATGCAATCATGTTTCGTCGTCATTACTTTAATATTTGGATATTGTCTACAATGTTTATCAACATATCGGTTTGTATTATGGTCATAATTGTCAATTGCATTCATATTACAATTTTTTTTAAATCAGCGGTATACCCGCTTTATTTATTAAATTACTTCCCTTAAGGAAAATTTTATATGCAGTATGATGAGGCGCACAAAAACTAAATTTCAACGAGATACGAACGATAAATTTTAAATGTATGTTTTGCACAGTTCAGTTCAGGTTAGGGAAGTATCGTCGACTCATTTAAAAGCAAGCTTTGTTTCGTCTTTTATTTCACTCGGATCCAGGGAACGAAAAAGTTATGAAAACAGCTACTAGAAACAAAGACATGTGACAGCTGACATTTTATAAATAAATGAAAAGCTAAGTTTCTGACTACTACTAACTCAGATGAACGTAATTGCGATTTGAAAGTGCACCAAAATGGTGAAAATGTTGTGCTAAATTAATCTCAAATTCGCAAGTCTTATTGCATTCAAATAATCTTTTCTTTCTTTTTTCTTTACACAGGTTTGATAGGAGTTTAACAAGTAATCGTCAAGAAATTTATATAACTCAAAAGATCGGCCTTCCACCCCATGAAACTCCTATTGGATGTATAATTCTAAGCGCACTTCATCTATTTGGTTATGTTTCAGCGATTATTGTTTGGAAATTTTTTGAACAAGAGCAACAAAAAAATCTTATTGAACGAGTCTTTTTAATGACAAAGCAACCCAAGTCTCTTTGTCGAACTCTATGGCTTTTGTTAACCTTTGAATTTACTATTTTCATTTTGTTTTATATATGTACGAAGCCAATTGATTGGACAAATAGCGAATGGTTACAAAAGTTAGATCAATATTGGCAAGTAAAAGTAAAGGTGAATAAAAATTTAAAAATTCTATTGTAGCGTCTAATTCATTTACATACGACTTCTTTATCCATATATATATATTCATATATCCTTTTGTTTTTTTGATGCCTTTCCAGATTACACTTTCTACAATCTTATTTATACAAGATTTTCTCGAAGTCATTATCTTAAGTAACTACTGTATTGAATCTTACCTCTTACGTATTTATATTACATCATTATCGGAAAAGTTATTATTACATTCAATTGATATATTGCATTGGATGCGTGTAAGTAATTTTTAAAAATATTACTCGTAAGTTAAATAATTTTGCAATTTTTTTGATTTTTCTCGTAGGAAACACTGGAATTTTATACGTTATTACATCGCCTTAATTATTACGTTAGTGTTCCCGTTGGTTTCCTTGCTTTTAGAAGTATAGTCAGCGTGTTCGGGAGATGCTTATATATGTTTAAGTATTTTGGTGTTCTTTATTCAAATCACAAAACCATTTTAAATGTCGCCGATATTTTACTGCAACTATTGTTATGTTTATTACCATTTTTTATGGCCGCGTCGTTAACTCAAAAATGTAAAATAATTAAATCAATTGGTCATCGAATACGAGGACGACCGTTTGTTTATCAAAATTCGTCAAATGAGGAACTTAACACGGTCTTACTATTTTCTTCGTCACTTGAAATGTCTGCGGAATTGTTTCGTATGCCAATTCAATACAATTATTTGTGCTTTGTGTTGCTTTCATGTTCAATAACGTTTTTAACTATAGCGGTGTACTGCAATTTATCAGCATAAAAAATCAGATACATTCGAATGCAATCTATGAAAGCGACCTACAGTATTAATTTCTCCATCGATCCTTGATTGTTAAAAATTTTCTAATTTTTACTTAATACATTAAGTAGTACGCAATTTCGTAACGCGTTTTTCTAAACTTAAAATAAACTGTGAACTATAAGATTAAAAAATATTTAAATGAATTTATCGAAAAACTTTTCGGTGTTTCGTGAAGGAATGTCGTTCTGAAGATATTATAAAAAAATTCTAATGAGAAAATCAAAATTGTTTGAGTTATGCTGTGTGCCATTTCGAAAAAAAAACATGTTTTGAGAAAATGTTTTTGAGGCTTTGGAATATGCTGTGGACAGTTTCTTTTATTAAAATAAATTTTCTATTACATTTTTCCATTGTAGCAGCAACAGTCGTGGATGACGTCAACAATCTGTTGTCATCCCTTGGCACTGCTGTCCTTTTTGCATGGATTGCTTCTATGCTACGAAAAGTTTTACCTCAGCCGTCGATTGACACAAAGGCCCTATTTAACCAAAGGGATAAGGTGCCGGAAGTCAGGAGTTATATTTTGACACATTCAAAAATTACCGAATCTGTGGAATTCCAACGCTAAATTTTCAACAATCACGAGCCCGGAACGCTCTAACCTGAAGTACATTCCTTCATGTCTCCTTTAACGTCACCTGCCGAACTGGATAGTCGTAAATTGGCCCCACATTGACAGTTTACAGAAGAAACTTGCAGCTTTCGATACCCTAGTTGGGGTCACTGACACCACCGTATAGGCAAAATTCTAGAAAAACTCCGTGAAGCTAGATGCATACCCATCGATGTAAAAAACGGCTACTGGCAAATTTCAATGGACCCAGCCAGTTAGAAATTTACAGCCGTCACGGTGCAGGTCGCGGGTTGTTGCAGTGGCGCGTCTTGACATTCTCTGCACCAGCCACCTTCCTATAAGCTTTAGATCGTGTCATTGGACCTGAATTGGTATTTGCTTTTGCATATTTTTACGACATCTTTGTAGCCAATCGTAGCACACAAGAACACCTGCAGCGTATTTAAATTAGTGTTTCAGCATCTAAGACGGGCCAAATTATGAATCAATCAAGAGAAATTTCATTTCTTTAAGAACGAACTAAAGTACCTTCGGATATCTATTCACATAGTGCACAGATACCGATAAGGCAGACGGCATTGCTCTCGATGATGAAGTCATAGCCAATATCCGTCATTTCCTAACAAGAGAATTCCATCATTTCGGTCCTATCTGATATGTAAGCCATAGGTCTCTCGGTCCCGGATTTCGTACGATCCCGAAACTAGGCCAATCCATGAGACATGGGGCTAGAAAGTTCGATATCTCTTCTGCACCAATTTCTAAACCAAACCCTTAAAGAAACAATTCGCCTAGTTGATCGTTTGAGATAGAGTAGTCGCTCTCCGTAAATAATGTTCATAAATTCCATCGTTGTGATTCCTTAAGAAGTTATTGATTTCATTTTTGATCTGAACGTGGACTCTTCGCAGTTGTACTACAATCCTTTTTTAGAGGATTCCTATTATTTGCAATTCTTTTGCAGGTTTTCTTCCAATGAAAACCACTAATATTCAGTATATTGAACGCAGAAAAACGATACTATGCAAAAACTCTTTTAATGTACCACTTGTGTGCGTTTGACGCGCATTGATAGGGCTATAGGCCATATATATGAAGTCCTTACACTACCCACTTCGGTTGCGCACCGTAATGAGAGATAAAAAAAGGGTGAGAATCTTCAGTAATGGAAATGTTCTCAGTGTATTTAGAAATTTCAAAACAAACTCCTTGCCGATTAATAAATAAGGAAATATTTTTTGGAAATTTTTCAAAACAAAAGTAATTTATACTGTAATTTTTCTCGTTGCATAAAAAGCATATTTGGGAACAAAAAAAATTAGATATTTTCTTTTCGTCAGAATTATTTTTACAACAGATTAAAATTTCTGTTAGTGTTTCAGAATACCATAAATGTTTGTTAACACATTTGTTAAAAACTTTCTAGTCCGACAAACTCGACACTTAAATCTCTTACATAGTTTCGCATAATGCAGTGCTTTACTAAGATATTAAAAATTAGATGGTGTTACCATATAAATGCTTAGTATTTACGGTAAAAAAAATTATGATACGAGATTGATGTAACCAAAGTTTGATAAAATTAATTTTTTTTTATCACAAAATTCTCCTCCAAATGTTTTCATCATAAACTATACCAAATTAGATCTTATTATTGTACAAAGCTTCCATTTTCAAGATACTCCGATAGAAGATACTGCAAAAATGAACATATCTGGTCCAAACATATCGTACCAAATTCATAGGCCAGATCGGTACTCTGTATCAATATATGCTAAAAATTCCACTTAATTCTAAAAAGGGCTATTTCTTGTAAGAACGGTTATTTGATGGGCAATGGGCCAAAAAATCCCCTGCTCTAGCCAACTTTCACAGGTATCAAAATTTATTGACATACCCACTTTTCTAAGCTGTATTTCTAAATAGATATTATCCACCACATGCAGCGCTGTTAATAGAAATGAAGTAACTACTGTCATTAATATGAACTCCAACGAATGAATTGGCAGAAAGACTCCATATATTACATGCCTTCAGAAATTGCACAACTCAAAAGATAGTAGATTGAATAATTTATTTATCTGTATGTATTTACAACTAGTCTAAGAATTCTAGTTTAGAATTTTGATACTTCTATCCATCTAATATCGACGATATTTATATTTAATCCTTCTTGATGGAGGCAGATACAGACTCAATAAATACGCTGAATCCGTACTTTCTACAAAAATGTAAAAAATTAATTTATATATTTGCATGCATGCCTTTTATTAAGGTTCTCATTCTGTGAGCAAGAAAAATGTCCATTACCTACGCAGTTCATTTTATGCGACATGCTTTGGTGTGTATGTTACGTTACTTAAAGCACTATTTCATACTTCCGAGTACTATGAAATTAGGTTGCAAGGATTCCCAAACTTTGGGGGCGGCAATAATCTTCATCCGTAAATGTGCTCATTGCTAATTCCCTTCTCTTCTTTACACTTTTAAAACCTTGTTACATATTTTAACATTTCGTTAACAAACTTTTTCTTTTTACATATATATATATATCCAAACATTAAAGAAACTTAAATGAATAATTCGGTATAATTTAGGCGATTTTAAACATGCACAAAAAAAAGAGGTACTAAAATAAAAGAATTTATGAAGTTGATTTACATGTGTGAATTATAATCAAGATTTTCATAGGTGAGCTTCAATTCTACCAACCTAACCAGGGTGGATGATTTATTTTAGATGGAGGAGTAAACGTGAGATTGACAGGTAAGTTGATGACGGCATATTCACGTTTTAGCCGTTGCAAAGTATTGCGAATGATAACGCCATTTCTTCCCAAAAGAAATCCTGCAGGTATATGGGCTTCGCGATTTGTGTTGTCGTGTATCATTTCTATGTAGTAATCGAATTCGCTCGAATCGTTATTATATTCGGTGATTATAGCTGCATTGGCTCCAGCTAATTCCGCGTTAATTGTTTTTGTCAAAAAGGAGCACTCTCTGCAAGAAATTTTCGTTTATTTTATTTGTAATTTTAAAGTGCATAGTTTCGATTAAGATTACCCTCTATCAATAAGGGCAACGTTGCCCCGTAAAGCTTTCCCATTTACAACTTTTACACAAGCTTCTGAAGGAATCGTCGGCACTAAAGCAACTCCTTCCAATCGTCGAGAAAACGATGCTCCAAAGTCTTTGGCTGGTCGCAATCGATAAGTATATTCAAGCGGAAATGGCTCTGTTATTTCAAAAAATACATCGCCGGCTATTATATCTTGTGTGGTAATAATATCATTAAGTGGAGGATGATGACTATCGCCTGTGTTACAATTACGTTATGTAATAATTGATGAATTAGTTGGTAAAACTACCGGATAATTCCAAAATGTATTCGAAAAGCATGGACTTGCCTAACAGACCAACAACTAGACGTCCCAGCATTGCCACCACCACCGCCGGCCATAGTATATTATTAATAAGGTCTTTTAGCATAATTTTCACCTTTGTAAATCTTGATTATATTAGCAGCAAAGGAACATTCTACTTTCGCTTTGTTTATAATTTTAATTTTAATATAAATTTAATCCAAATTATAAAATCCTTCGTCACACTTTTTCTGTAGACACAGCACATTTTTTTCTTCATAAAATTGATAACTATCAAAACAACAACAAATTTCACAGGGAACGAAATGGAAACCGCCGAAGCAGTGATTTTTCGACAAAACTAAAAGTTTATATATTGCATGAAACGTTATAAGAGTTACTTGTAATGGAAGTTACCAACTTTCTCTCCTTCACTTTTTCTATAATAGCAATCATCTTTAATCGACTACTTGCTTTTACTGAATAAGAAGAAAAATACTTAAAATTTTTTTTGTTTATTTTTAAAAGATACAAAAGTAAAGTCGAAGAAAGGTAGTATTACCGAATTATAAATTACAAACAAACAAGAAAGTATATATATAAAGAAAAATGTTACTAGGCCACATCTTTTAAAATGTTCCGCCTAGCTGACTTGGAAACGAAACACGCTTTAGTACGCATCGCTGCGACAGGCGTTACAGAATGTATTCCACTTTTCTTCAACTGTTTGCTTGTTTTATGTCACGGCGTTTCAGCTTATGTACGCGTCCATCACTGTGTGATCTCTTTTTCTATCTTACTATCAATATCACTAGCTGTTCCGAGTAAGAAATAATTTGGCCTAAGTAGCTTCTATTAATTATGCGTGCATGGTAGTGTGAACGGTCGTCAATTAGCAGTATTTTTTGTTTTGATTAAAAATACCCGCAATGTATGCTATTTACAAAGAAAATCACATATTAAGTCTGCTAAAGTAATACATTAAATTGATATTATGTTCCGTAATTTATTTTTGAATTAGTTGCTCCGAATGCGATTTTTCTCATAAAACAAATATATTTGCACACAGAAAGACGGTGGTTTATTATAAGAATTATTTCACAATTGCAAATTTAATGTGCCGTTGTTATGCATAGCTGTAATATCAAGTACATTGAATAACATGTATGCATATACAAAAACATATGAAATAAACATTCGTTCTGACGAGACTGCTCTGTGTAAATCATATTGGCGACGAGTTGTAAAACGAATTAAAAAGACATTTTTTTAATAATAAAAAAAGTGCAACATTGTGACTAACAATAAATTTTATTGTCGAAATAACTGTACAATGACTAGCAATGTTACTGCAAGTGACAGCATACCTCAACAGCATCCGTGTTAATGTCGTTAGGAGAATGTCACCCTGGAGTAGACAATTGGCGTAACTGGACCGAAGTATTAGACGCACATATTATGGAGATCAATTAAAGTTTCTATTTTGCTAAAGACGGTGGATTTGGAGGCGTACGAACTATTACTAGAATTATGCGATCAGATCTTGCCGGTAATTAACCATGCAAACTTTTATAGCAACGTTATTTGTCACCACACAACACGTGACTATAAAAATATCAAGTAAGCTGTTGACTGTGCTAAGACTAGTAAGAAACCGAGCGAATGAAGGAGATTTAGGCATTGATTGGAAAATAAAACAAGAAGAGTTACTTAGCAAACATATCCAGAAGTAAGCCAATCCAGCTTTTTGCCAAAGACGAAAGTAATGAAACTTATAATTTATATCATTTCGATAATTTATCGATTTACATCATATTAGCGACTGGTCCATTTTCACTTTCAATGCAAATAAATAACATTAAGTTTAATTTTATTTTGTATACCTGCGAGGAGTGTTCATTGATACCTTTCTCAATGTTCATACAATATTTTGACAAAACTGTTGTAAAACCATGTCATGATAAATTTATCGCTACTAATCGAGAATACATTCATATAGTAGGTGAGCTTTAACCTATAATTAAAATGAATGGTGAATCACATGAAATCCAATTAGTAATTGGAAAATTGCAAAAGTAAATGCAAAATTTTCCCTGTTATTAGGTTCTGATTTTATCTTATTATTCGAATTCGAATTTCTACGAGTCAACATTTTGAAAAACATCCACTTTAATAAAGTTTTTAAAGAGTAAGCGGGTGGAGGGGGGGTATATGAAGTAAATACTATTAAATTACGGTTGCAGGATAATGTTCGTTCTGTTTTTTGTAAGCCCAGATCCCTTTCATTGACTTGGCGATCCAAGAGTGAGACAGAGCTAAATGGATTAACACGAAACCGGAGTGTTAGCACCAGTGGATAATCCAGAATAGGGTACAGCCCTCATAATTGTTGTTAAACCAAACGATGAACGCCGTATATGTGGAGATTATAAATCTGCCATAAGTAAAATTCCTGGACGGCATTAAATATAAGCCTCCTCCAATTAAAGACATTTTTTCATCTTTGAAAGGAGAATATTTTATTAAATTAGTTTTATCTAATACTTATAATTAATTAGTTCTAGATGAATCATCTGGTGTATCATTCCCAGTACTTGTAGTACTCACATTGACATCTTCAACATGACTCGTTTACCCTTTGGCGTTAAGCCAGCAACTGCTATTTTAAAAAAAAAAACATTGAGAACGTATTCCAAAAGAGTCATAAGTTGCTTAGATGACATAATAAGATGAACATTTTGAAACACATCTTAAGTCGTTAGAAACGGTTTTATAAAAATCAGTATCCGTAGGAATTCAGTAGAAATGAATGCGAACTTTTTAAAGGCGAAATTTTATATCAAAGATTCACTACAGATTGAACAAGTCTAAGTAAAAACGAAGAGAGGATCGTAACCGCTTTAAAAACTCCGATTCCAAAACTGTGTCAGAAATAAAGCCTTTACAGGTACACTGATTAATTGTTCTAAATTTATTAATAATTGCGCACAGGTTATGGTGCCTTTGTATGAGCAAAAATAACGTACCATTCGAATGGAACAAAAAATGCCAACAAAGTTACGAATAAATTAAGAGAGATATTAGTTCCAAGAACGTTTTTGCCCATTTCGATCCTTAATTACCAAGAACTTTATCTACACATGCTCCAAATGTGGTCGTTGCAGGATAGATCTCGGAAACCAATAGCGTCTGTCTCACGTGCTCTTAATCAAATCGAAAGAGGATGTAGTGCCATACAAAAAGAAGCTTTATTTAGTATTTAGTATTATTTTATTTCAGAGTACGACAACAAAGTGCTGCCGATAATGTCAGCAGCGCAAATGCACAAAACTAAAAATATACCACTGTGTTATTATTAGAAATAATAAACAAATTAAAAGGAACATAAATCAAATAAAATCTGGAGTATCTGATACGAACGGCAGCCGTAAAATGAAAATAATACGTTAAATTCTTCTTCTGACACCTGCTCCCATCTGCGATGATTCCAGCGCATTAAACATTGATGCTGAAGACGAGAAGGCGAATAATATAACATACTAAACAGTAAAAAGATCAGAGAAGCTTAGAAAAAGTTACTTATAAGGAATACTAATTAATGTGAATGAATTAATAAAAAGTAACATATGAATATTATTTGCAAATAAACTATATGTAAATCTTAAGTGGAGGGAGTTGTGGCATGCGTAGCTAAAGTATCAAGTAGTTTGTACATAGAATACCGATTATAAATATATGAAATAATCGCCCGCTCTGAAGAAACCGCTGTATATATATCTCATTTAATTTTCCACAGGTGTGTTGCTATTGTATGGCCAAGGCGAATTCTTGCAAATGTCCTGACCATGATTTTGTCAATAGTAGTTGGATATATTTGAGGGAGAAAATGCGGATTAACAGAAGAAGAGTGCAGATGATAGTATTGGAATATCAAATATTATAAAACAGCTTCAGTACTTTTATTTAATTAAAAAATTAAATTAATTAATTAAAAAAAGTGTTATTAATTTAATTAATTCATTAAATTGAAATTAGAAATGACTTGTTACATACAGTTCGAGTCTTGATCGAAAAATTTGTAAACTCCTCCCACAAAGAGGCAGAATGATATGCACACGAACACGTCTGGATAGATAGACCGAAGACGGAAAAAGTTCACCGTTAATTGACTCGAGGGAAAATTTCAATTTATTATGTACAGACTACATGTGGATTATGCTATTGTTTCTTGTCAGTAACCCGTTTCTGCGGCGTCGGTAAATGCCACAAATTTGGATAGTGTGCAGAGGCATAGTTTATTCCTGCCGAGATGCGGTTCGCGACTAAGCGCATCGTGGAGGATAAGACTAAGTAATGCCCTCATTCCAGGAGGTGATTACTGTCGTACTGGACTTTATTCAATGCCCTCTGGGTCGTAATAGATATGACAATTTGAAGGAGATTTTGATTCGGCGATTTACTACCAATGAGAGCAGCTTTTGACAAGTTTGACTGCGGCTCGAAAGTATCGGATGTCAATCACTTGACGCAATTGGCGGATAACATAAGGGACGTTTTATACAAAAATAAAGTTGGCGATGGCTGAAGAAGAATTAATGGAAATTAGATCTAGGGAAGGTAGTTAAAGGGTTGGTACAGCAGAGTAAGCCCAAGTTCGCTCCAGGGAACCTCAGTAAGGACGACTTATATATTGACCTCACGGGAGATTATTCCAGAAACCTCCAATCAAGGGAATCCTACCTGTGGAGGACTTACAGTCTTCTCTACTACACTAAACCTATTGAAGAGGCCCATGTTCACTCCCAGGAGAGCATCGGTATGGACGACTTACAGTCTTCTCTTCACCAGAGAGTGTTCCGGAAACTTTCAGTTGGTTCAAGCGAATCCTACGAGTGGAAGACTTACAGTGTTCTTCTCTCAGAGTTTTGCTTTAAACATCAGTAAACGTGTTGAGAAAGCCCAAGTTCATTCCCAGGAGATCCCTAGACCTCACCAAGAAGTGTTCCAGAAACCTGCAGTTGGTTCAAGGGAATGCTACGAGTGGAGGGCTTACAGTCTACTTCACTCGGAGTTTTCCCTTAAAGGCAATTAATGTCCTGGATCGCTGTCAAAAAAAAAAGGATTCTTCTTAATTGTCCAAATAATAACAAAAAGAGGGGACTTACAATGATTATTGATTTGCGCTTGTTTTTATATCTTTTCACTGGCTGCGCTGTTTTATATAATGAACAACAATAACTACTTACGTTATAAGGTACATGAACACGGCATATGCCAACGCATACAAACACGTAGAAGCACAAGTATGGCGTGATCTTTGTCTTTATTCAATTGTGATGATTAATGCGTGCATATGCGTGCATATGTTTTGCAGCATACACATGCGTTGCCTACGCAGGTATGTCATAGAAGCTGCCAACGCACACACAGATATGCAAAAGCAAGGCGTGATCACTTACGTATGGTGTATCATCTGCTAACGCATACACACACACAATACATGCACAAGTATGGTTTTACGCAATTATGGTGATCAATGCATACATATGCACGCAAACACATACACGTACGTTTAATATAAGGCTATATGCATGGCATATATTTTTAATTGAAGAGAAGTAATTAGAACAAATGAGAATTAACGGTTCCGACCACTAATCCTACAATACAAGCTAGACAGTTAAATTTAATACGAAGAAAGTATGTCTACATTAAAAATGGAAAAAAATAATGCAATTTAATTAATGGAAAGAATAAGTAATTATAAAATAAACAATAGTAAATATATTAGTTCAATGAAAATGAAGAAAAATGCAAATAAAGACAAAATAAAGTAATGAAGTCTCATTGCTCATAGCGAGGCGGATGTTTCGTTACAATGGACAATCTTCTCAACGGATCAATTCATTACTTTCGCATAATATAAATCAGTAATTCGAATTTCCCTAGCAAATCTGGTCCAATAATTCCTTTGGTATTTGTAAATTTGAAAGTACATTTCTGCGTATACTCAGGCTATTATCATTCGTTTTGATACATTATTCGCATATCGCGCTTATCCGAAAAAGTTATTATTATTACGTTTTCGTATTCGTTCATTTACTTACATCAAATCTGTTTTGACTGCTCACATATTTCGTGGGTAATTGCAGAAAGAAAGCAGCGATGCTTCTGAATTTGTTTATTTGGGTCCGCGGTATGTTGATTTCAAACCCTGGTGTAACTGTGTTTCAATGTTCTATTAACCGCAATTTTCGACACGGTAATTGTGGTCACGTTAACCGATTTAATCTGCTGGTATGATTGCTGCCGAAAAACTAATGATCTGCAGTGTTGTTTGCTGTACTTCTGCATTCTATCGGTAAACCCATGTTTTGACGAAATGCTCATCGAAATTTACGACAAAGTGGTTTGTTCCATTCCTACGACTGCGTCTGCTAATGCCGGTGTGTTAAGGGTCGTGAACTTTACATCGCGGATTTGTTAATTCTCATATTCTCAGTTTTTATTTCTTTTCTTAACTTTTTTCGTGTTTTACACCAGTCCGAACAATCGTTTAAGTTAAATTATCTAAATTTATTGTTGTGAAAACTTATCAAATTCTAAATTTGTCATGTTGAGTGAACTTTATCGAAAACTTTGGATTGATTTGTTCATCTCATCCAACATTTACATCAAATCCGGCATTTTGGAATCATCGAAGGAACTAAAACTGCGACGTAGTACCACAAAGAAAAGTATTTCTCCTTTCAAAGTAGTCAGCCGAAAAGGGTGCAGGCAGGTTGTTTTCTTTGGCGGAATTAAACTACGATTTGGGAATTCTGAAATCGCATTTTAAACAAAGAATCTCTTCTCAAAATAAAATAGAGAACTTTGGCCCAAATGATAGTGGACGTTGATACGGTCAGTCGGTAGGGGTATATCTTTCCTTGCCCAGGCCTAACTTCGTTGACGTCATCAGAGTGCATTATAAGGAGAAATCTAAATAAAAACATAATCTCTTAATTGTCTGTCTGTTACCGCCTCAGTCCTCATGTATCAATTTTAGCTCAAACACCCTTATTTGATTTCACTCAGTATTTTTATAACCACCACAGAAGGTGAAGGGTATATTTCATTTTGTCATTTGGTTTGTAACTCCCAGAAGGAAACTTCGGAGTATATATTCTTGATCAGCATCAAAGTTAGAATCAATTTAATCATGTCCGTCTGTCCGTCTGTGTAAAGTCTGTGGCGACGTAAATTCGATTATGTGCCTTTGAATCTGCGAAAAAGAACCACAAGGGAGCTATGCCACCACAGTCGTGCAAATTTGCCCGTGCCGCAGACAATTAATCAAGAAACGCATTTTGAATTTCTGACATATTTGGAGTAAGAGAAACTGTGGCAAGTCTACTCAAACAGGCTCGACGTGAAATGAAATTGTTGATCGGCTGGATTAAGTTATTACCCCCGTCGAATCTTATTGGCAAATGGTGACTGTTACCAAGACATGCGTCAACGATTCATCATTTAAAGGAGAGGGGGGCTGAGTAGGTGAATGTGAGGTCAAGAACACATCGTGAAGAAGGGTTCTTGAATGATGAGTGAAAACTTGGATACAAGTATCAGATAGAGTAGATGAGGGACTTAAAACTGCTTGATGCGATAATATTGACGAGCACATTCCCTTCGTTTGCATCTAAGACATCCCAGAACACGTCATGCATAGCATGAAAGTCTCCAGCAAGGATGACATTCGTCTAGAGAGTCGCAGAGACCGCTTGTCTCATCACAGAAGTTCTGAATATCAATATTTGGTGGGACATACCAGTAGGCAATAACGACAAGGTCTATTTGGTTAGATGATTTTGCGGACAAAATGGAATGCATGATGTGAGAAAGTATTTGCTCATAATCGGACGAACGATGGATATTGAAGAAATCTCTTGGTTCAAGCGGAGGTTTAGAAGGCCGACTTGACTGAGGGGTGGGGGTTTTGGGCGGAATATGAGATTTTGATTTTGCAGCACGGCTATATCCGTGCTTCGTCAAAATTTTATTGACTTCCTCATTAACGTTTCTTGTGTTTTCAGAGGACGTAGATTTGGTGAAAGTGGGAAATTTATTTCCATACTCGATTGTGTTAAAGTACTAATAATCATATTGAGAGCATTTTTCTCGATATTCTTTAAAAGAGATATTTTAAATTACCATAATTTGATAGACATAAGCCTCCTTTTTTCGTGTCTGGCATTCTTTAGACAAAGTCGTGGTGCCAGAACACTCCTTATTACAAGTTGGAGA
>KK351065.1:608524-628832 GCA_000671755.1 Glossina brevipalpis | reverse complement strand
CCATGGTCTACAGAGCGAAGACTTTCTTCTAATACAGGGAAAGAACAATTCGCTCAGGGTCCTACGAAATCCGGAACCGGGGACCAATGGCCCGGTTGGAACCAGTACGAGGTAGGACCCAGGTCCTACGAAATCCGGGACCGGGGACTTATGGCTCCTTTGGATTCAGTACCAAATAGGGCCGAGTCCTACGAAATCCGGGACCGGGAAACCTATGGCCCCTTTGGACCCAGCACCAGATAGAACCAGGATCCTACGGGAGACCTATGGCCCCTTTGGACCCAGTACCAGATAGGACCGGGGTCTTACGATATCCCGGACCAGGAGACCTATGGCTTCTTTGGACCCAGCACCAGATAGGACCGAGGTCCTACGAAATCCGGGAACGGGAGACCTATGGCCCCTTTGGATAGGACCGGGGTCCTATGAAACCCGGGACTGGGAGATAGGATAGAAATCAATGCATTTCTCTGTAGCTAGGTAGATTTGCGTAAGAAAAGCATGCGCGGGAGTACAATAAAGGGATTCGTAAGCAAGAGCAATCGAGCAATCGTTTTTTGTAGCATTATGCGTAATGCATATAAAATCCGCCAATTGCATTCTCGATTGATTTGGGTCAATCAAGAAATGCAATTCGATACTTTTTGAAGTAGAGTATTGAAAATAGATAAAACGGCACTTTACGTTACGTTGCGTTATGTTGCGTTGCGTTGCGTTACGTTGCGTTACGTTGCGTTACGTGGCTTTGCGTTACGTTGCGTTGCGTTGCTTTGCGTTGCGATGCGATGCGTTGCGTTACGTTGGAGACGTTGCGTTACCTTGCGTTTCGTTGCATTGCTTTGCGTTGCGTTGTGTTGTGTTGTGTTGCGTTGCGTTGTGTTGTGTTGCATTGCGTTGCGTTACATTGCGTTACGTTACATTGCGTTACGTTGCTTTGCGATGCGTGTCGTTGCGCTAACGTGTTGATGCGTCATTACGTCAATGCGTTCGTGCATTGGTGCGTCAATGTGTAGATGCGTTGATGCGTCAATGCCTTGATGCGTCAATACATTGGTACGTTGATGCGTTAATGTGTTGATGCGTTGATGTGTCAATCCGGCAATGTGTCAATATGTGTATGCGTCAATGCGTTGATGCGTCGACGGGTCGATGCGTCAATAGGTGTATGCGTCAATGCGTCCACGCGCCCATGCGTCAATGCGTATTTGCTGTAATTGGTATTGTTCAATTTAAAAATGTACACGCGTGTCTTCCAATTTATATTCTTCGTTTCTTCCGATCCCGTTTCCCGACGTCGTCGTCTGTTTTCGGGCGCAAAAAACTTTTGAGCTGCCAACGGAGTACGGTGCTGGCGTATCTGCCTGTCTGACGCACGTCAAGTCTTAATGAGCGCGGGACCTTTGGTCTTAGGGTCTTTACATATTTGCAATGCCTTTAGGATAAGGATGGGCCTACCTTCACTGACGACTGTCGGGATTAATAGTGCAGAAGTAGACAGATTAAACTTTAGGGAGCGCGATATGCTCTTAAAGGAACGTGTCCGTACCGTGTGGTAGTGGCGTTGGGATAATAATTTAAATGGGAGGGTGACTATACAGTTCATCCGTGACGTCCTGTTCATGGAAAACCATACAGCTTTTTCCTTTGCCTTTCATGCAGGTTTTCTGCACACGGTTCTCTGTATGCGTTTCTGCTTTCTAGAAGCGTTTTCGCAACTACAGCTTGCATATGCAAGGTTTAGAGATTTAGAGGGAATGGGTATAAGGCAGACAGGTGGCGATTTCAGTCTGGCTCTCTTTAATTCTGAGAATGCTGTTGTTTTGTTAGACGATGAGGTATGGACAACCCTGCTTGATCCTCCTTGTCCTTCTAGGTATTTGAGGATAACTTATGCTTTAACTTTGGGAGTGAACTGCATGGAGCTCTTCTGGCTTGCCAGAGGCTTTTCTCTTCTGGTATGTGGACGTAGTGGAAACTCGTTTCTACATTTCTTTGCATTGCTATTTTCGATTCTCGGTTTTGCACTTTCATTTTCTGCAAGGGTGCTGTTTCGCTTTGCTAAACGGGAGAGGTTGGGATAGGCCTCGCTCCGCCCAGCGAGATTATTATATCCATGCACATAATATAAACTGTTTGTCTTTCTATTGTAGTTTTGTGTACAATATCACTGCCGCAATACCGTCTTAGGTCGTATGGGTCCTACAAGCTCGCCCGGAGCCTTGAATTTTAGGTTTGTAGATGTCTTCATTAATTTTTCCTTTTCACAAAGACAGCTGTCAGAAGCCCTCGAAATACTAATTTTCATTTGCTTCGAGTTGAATGTGGGAGTTTCGTTGTGACTGAGGTTATCCCAAATCGCAAGAAGAGTCAGCTTGCTGGCTCGAATGTGGAGTTGCAATGCAATCGGGTGTTTGATCCACAGAAAGGCAGAGTCTTTACATATACCTCATTGTTGCCAGGAGGAGGAGGGGGTAGTGTGTCTTCATCTGGCACATTGCGTTTTTCCAATCCATGTGCCATCGGGTTAAACATTCACGGCATGAATCCACGTTAGACTACATCTGTCGTTCGGCTCTGTCAAGGAAATATCCTTCCTTCCTTTCCTTTGTACAGGACGTGGACAGTATATAATCAGTATGCGCAAGCATGCTATACGGCCTTGCCTGACTGTCCCTCGGTCCTATCAAAAGAATATCCATGCTCTTCCTCCCTTGTAAAGAACGTCAAAAGAAAAACCCCTCTACCTCTCTGTACTGTCAATTTTTTTGGTTGGCTCTCGAATTGTTCACATATCCCTTTTCAGATACTCAGTGTGTGGTTTCTTCCGAGTTTTACATCAGACACAACGATGACGATAGATTTACGGAAGACAACGGCAAGCTGTCTAAGGCTCCCCACAAGCGCCTAGTGGCTTTTCCTTTCTTTTATTTTAACGACACTATCTCATTATGAATATAAAACTATCTCATAAGACTTATTTTCTTCCAACAAATAATTACAAAAGCCAACAAATACGAAGGTTTCTTTTGTTTCGAAAATTAATATTTCCTGGAACGAACGTCTGGAGGTAAGCCCTGTGTAATATTCCAGTTCTGCATCAACGTTACACCATGTTTTGCTTTTGAAATTATTAATTTAATAGTGGATAATATACGTTTGCCATCTCAATTCTTGGAATTTTTCAATAAATCTAAAACGTTGCCAATTTTGGGTTAGGTGATATATATATGTGACCGCATCGATAAACAGTATTCAAATCGCCTGCAATAGCTCGGGGACCCATTCTTGATGCCTATAGTTAAGATAACCACTTTGGTTAATCTATATATATCTGAGCCAAACACCGATTTTCTATTGAGATGCCTACGAACGAATACGAAGTAACACCAATAGATATATATATTGCGCATAGTTATAAGAATCGCTACGCTCTCTTATCCCTTATCATTACACAATGCACAAATTTCAATTGCAAAGATTGAAAAATATGTTCGTTTAAACACATATGAAGAATGTGAAAAACACAAATAATGATAACAAATAAAAATGGAGAAGTGATGTTAGTGCTCAATTAATTTCTCTTGTCTAAGAATTAATTTCATTGGACTAGAAAATATAATAATAATAATAATAATAAAAATGGAGAAAGTATGTTGATGTATGGAGACTTTGTAGACAAACGATTCGATCAAAATGAAAGAGTTAACCAAAAAAAAAAAACATAAACATCGTGCGTAGCGCCTGCGCCAAGTAAAGGGAAAAGGTACAGTTTTTATTTCACAAATTCCTCACGCTGTTTAACAATATGAACAACAAGTAAGTAAGTACATTTTTATTTGTATAAAATCATTTAAGTAATGAACAATTGTGATTTCAAGAGGATCATCATGTAACTTGAGTCTCTTTTAGAGTTTCTTTAAAAAGAGGTTGGTAATAGTAAATTTAATTAGGATAGCGTAACAGTGTTGCCAACTTTTCATTAGCGTAGGGGAAATTTTCCAATATAATGAGAGAGTGAGAGATAAATTGATGTTTATTTGTTTTGTATAAACCAAAAAAATATGGTAAAAAAATAAAAAGCATGCAAAATGAAATGAGAAAAAAATTTTACAAAAGTTTAATTTGTAAATTTTTCTATTTTCTAATATATAAATATATGTAAACACATTATGCACAACAAAATGCACAAATTTTAATTGTAAATGTTGAACAATAAATTTAGGTTTGTGTGTGTTTTCCCTTACGAATGCTACTTTCAAAGAACGTTTCTATCGAATCGTTACCACTACTTTAATTAGTCAAGATAATATTGTTATATTATGAAATGCCAAAGCAGAGACTTATTAAGTGAGTCAGCAAAAGTAAAAGATTTCGGCTGGGAACGCAAACACCGTATAGTCTTGTCTCGTCTGCCTGCCGTTTGGTTCTTTCTTTACAGAATTCCCTTATATATATGTACAGAAGTGTGACAAGGGTTTAACGTGGGTCCCTTAACCTTATGCGTGCCGATTGGCACACGGAGTGGGAAAGCGCCACTCACGCCCCCCAGGGTGAGATCCTAGGATTGGAATGTCTTACAACCCTGCAGTTCCAGAATGAAGACATATGTATGGTATGTCTTCCCCTCTGGCAAGGCGAGACCTATCTAACACCTCAAATATTTAATGTTCCCGCGATCTCCTGGAAACTCCCCGAAGGGCCGTTCCCAGTAGTCGGGGATTTGGCTTCCACAAAAGTCCATGAAAATCTGGGATGATATCATACCCATACCATGTAATGTATAAAGGTAAGGAGTTGTAGCCCAGCGCATTAAAAAATATAAAATAGGGAAAAAATAAAGAGAAGAGATGTAACTAAAATTTGATCGAAGTATATATATAATCGTCTGTACAATGTCCAATTTTTGTCTGTTACATATTCACTCAACCTTCATATTACCTCCAGGCCTGAAGTGTGAATTCCTGTCCGTTAGATTTGGAGACTATTATCGCCCTCTTGCGCTTATTTATGGGCCCATGATCTTTAAACTGATCGTAACTAAATCATTGCGGTAATACTTTAACTTAGGTTAGTACTCATCTTGAAAATATTTTGGTTTTACGATCAGATAAGTACGACGGAAGTGAAGTTGTACCGTCATCTAGATTCAAATGTAGAAACTTAAAAAATATACGATCTAAAATAGGTTAATAGGTTGTGAAAGTGTGTTGAAGCTCCTTTAAAATCCAGAGACATTACTCCGGACGAAACAACTTATTGCACAATGCAAATGAAATGCGTAGAATATGGTTTACACCGTTTAACCAAATCCTGCACTAAAAGGATAGAAACTACACTGCCACGATTAATTACAAAGACCGCTCCGTACGTAGCAGCTTCTCTTAAAAAGAAACTTCAAAATATAATGTAGCACTCAATCTGAAGTATGATGAAGCTAAGTATTATGATGATTATTACTGTGCAATCAAAACGAATACCATTTGCTTATTAATTACCGCTCAACTACACATATTGTTAAAAACAGGACTCTCATCTTACCAACTTACCAATAATTTGTTGATGTTTGATGTAAGAAAAAATGCCAAACCCTCTTAGAAAATTAAAAATTTAATTAAAAAACATGTTGAGTTGGCAGACACTCTGATCAGTGTGATGCTCTCTTTTGTCTCTAAATTATGTAAATAGGTTTGTGAACCACTATTTGGAATGCTAATGAGCCCTTCAGTCACGTCCATGAAGTTGAAGTGTCCTTTTATCTAAATATTTTTAAAATTTTTCTAACCTCTTACTCTTTTGCA
Source organism: Glossina brevipalpis (assembly GCA_000671755.1). Taxonomy (NCBI): domain Eukaryota; kingdom Metazoa; phylum Arthropoda; class Insecta; order Diptera; family Glossinidae; genus Glossina; species Glossina brevipalpis. Next base: position 623,034 of record KK351065.1, on the reverse strand, counting down.
AGTCGTTTACATTTTAGAATCAAAGGCTTAATGACTGCCAACAATCCTGATGGAAGAGTTCATGGTGAATCCAACGTACTTGCGAAATCTGTGGTATTGAATAGAAAACATTGAATATATTTAGAAAACTTTTGTTATAAGTGACGTGCACTACAGTAAGTTATGGCGCGGCTCTGATAAAATTTAGAAAAGATTAAGAAGACAAAGCCAAAAAAAAAATAGCTTTAAGTAACAGGAAATCTATAAAGTGATCTTTTAGTCGAACTGAGAACAATCTAGTATAAGTTTACCTAAAATAAGTTTAACTGAAATATAAGAAACAAATAAATCAACGACTCCTTAATCAACGATCACTTAATCAATATCAACGCAGCAAAAATATGACGAATATGCCTTCGTCTGGTAAGCAATAAAAAATGTCCTAATCTCAATCAAACCACTGCATTTGCTATTTAATCCTTTTTGGAAACCAGACATTTTGTGACTTCACAGATTTATGAACAATCTTTTGACTGTTACATATACAAAAGAAACCAAATCTCTTCAAAATCATTTTAACAAAATTTCACTTTAGGTGGATAGAAGGAAGCAATGTTAAAATAAACTATGAAAAATCATCGCGTATAACGTCCAAGTAAGATGCTGGTCCTTAATTTATTTTGAATGGCAATAACATTTCTAAGAAGAATTGTGAAAGACCATATAAAGACGAAACGCTAGTCGTTCAATTTACAATCTAGAAGACTTTGTGGTTATGCAGCGTGATCCAAACAATACCCTTTTGGACCTACAGTTACATCATTTGCGAAGAATAAACCCCATAAATAAAATATTGAAATCTTATAAAAGTATAAATTTTGTCTAATTGCTAGCGCCCCAATGGTTCGTCTGCAATAAAACTACACATGATGTATGACCTTAAAATTCCGTATGTTAAGAATTAAGTTTAACACTTTTTCAAAATAATGCGGATAGACTGAATGAACAATTAAATCCTTTAGCAATATCTTTTGTGGACGATATAATGATAAAAAAAGTTTACTGGATCTGCATTTCTAAAGATTAAATTATTTGAAATGTGAAAGTAAAATAAATAATCGTCCTGCTTAAATTCGCGTACACTTTGCCACCAATACAGATATTTTTACTTTTTATTTCAGTTTTTCTATCATGCATAGAAGCGAATGGATGCTGGTACATTTATCTCAAGAGCTTTAAAAACTTGATAAATTTTGTTGTTGTACGTACGGTATGTATGTATATACATCTGGTGTGTGTGTTCAAGCATTATTTTCGATTATTTAAAGACAGAAAGCACAAGTTACATATATCTAGCTCTTCTTCAATATATAAAACTCAAAGATTGATACCATTTTCTTTGGGTCTCCTCTTGGTTTACTTTATGATTTTTATTTATTGTTGTTATCGCTGTTTTGTTTTTTTTTTTTGAAATCTTGTGGTGACGCGCGTTGAAATTGATCTGTTATTATTAGTTTAAAAGTCATTTTCGTATTGGTTAAAAATCAATTATAAGATATTTGCTGGACGATGGCTCCACCTTTTAGTAAATAGAGTTGGCAGTTAGATTAGAGGAGAACGCCAATAAAGTCATTTTTCGTAAACAAATAAATGTATGCGGAACGTTAATGCATTTGTCTTATACCGATCATAGCTCCACCTTTTTTAAAACGGTTTTGTATTGAAAGTGTGAATGTGCACATCATCGCACACTGTTATAATTTAGCATTTTGTGCAAAATGTAACAACAACAATAACAACAACAAGAATAACAACAACACGTTTTACAGTTAAATCTACCAACAGGGCGAACGATCAATTACAATGACGTAGATTGTTAAGTATGCACGACGACGACGAACACCTGAGAGTTCGTGGTGAATTCATGCAGTTCAGGCGTCAAAAATGCTGTTAACAGCGCGAATGCTAACGCAGCATTTGTCCCGAATATACAGAAATGGTCGGTTAGTGGGAAGTTTGAATGCTTGAAGCCGAATGTATCGTTTGTTAGACCTTGTTGGATCGTTAGTCAAACAATATTGAGCGATACTTATACAAGCCCAGTATCAAGTTGTCGCGTGATGCGGCAGAACGTGTTGGCGGTTATTTTACATAGCATTTTCTTTTATTGCACCATTGTTGCTTTGTTATTACTAAATGCTATGTAATGTATTCGGTTTAAATTCGTTTCGAACTGCAAACAACAACTATTTTTTTTTTTTCGTCTCTTATGTTTAAAGATCGTTTTGAGTGTATTTTGCCGGCTGAGCGTGCGTACCTTATTATTGACCAAAGTTATATTCGCTTATATGAATGTGCATTGTGCATGCATTCGAATTAACGTGTTTGCAATGATAATGTTGCGGAAGTCCATCTCTGTTTAACGCCTGAATTCTTCATCTGTTCACTTGTTCGTTTACTACGAAGAAAGAAAAAAAAAAAGAAAAAGAAAAAAAGAAACGTATAAGAGAAATAACAAAAAAAAAAAAAAGAAGGCAAATGTCATATAGAAACAGTGACTCGTGAACGTGTATAACATGTGCGTTTCTAAGTTTTTATGATGTTCAGTTAAAAGTTTCTGAACATGCCACCCCACTGCTTGACTCTTTAACAGTCGGTGATTTTTGTTTCTGTCAGGTACACGACTTCGTATCCACATATTCTTTGTCTGCATCAACGTATGTATGTAAGTGAAGCACAACACACAAATAGAAGTAAGAGCAAAATGTAGAATGATTCTGTCGAGTGTCAAGAATTTATATAAATTTGTACATTTGTCCTCAAATAATAGATGATGAAGTAACATAAACACGAATTAACATATATACGTATACACACATACATTATATATATATATATATATATACATATACATGTATATATATGCGTGCATTTGTATATTTCTTCATTAATTTATATACTTATATATATATACATTTGTGTGTATATTAATATTTATATCATCATTTCATCCAAGCGAGCTTCTTCATATGGAAGATGACTATGTTTCTAAAATCGGATAACTCCTTTTCTAGCCTTTTTTTTTCTCTTCTTAAAGCCCGTACAACTGAAAAGAAGGAAGTCTCGACAAGAAGTAGAAGGGTAGGCGGTGAGAACACAGACAAAGTTCTTTCTACTACTTCTCTCGAATTTTTTCTCACGTTTCGTATGTGTGAACTTAAAGCCAAAAAAGACCTATAAGGCCTATGAAGAAGGTGGTGTTTATGCTAATCATCGCTTCTTAAGAATCATGCCTCGCATATATTGACAACACCACTTATCTTGTTAAAGCAGAATGCATTCCGCCCAACGACAAAAATTATAACAGCAATTATGAAAAAAAAAAAAAAAACAGAAAACGAAAGCGAAAGCGAAAGCGAAAACGAACACAATTTTTTACAAGAGTGCGTAGAAAATTGCGTGTTCGGTACTCTGCGTAGCTCATTTTTAAATTTTCTAAATAATAAAACTTAGCTCAACACCATCTGATGGAGATTTTTCGATTGTAAATTAGGCATGACAGCCACGACCGAATGTTAAGCAAAACAATGAAGAAAAACTCATTGCAATTAATTCATTCATTATTCATTCATCATTTATATAACGCATCGTGATGCAACATTTCGATAACTCTTTAGCCGCAACAAAACGCTCTCGAACTGCACACACAATCATTGGCTTCAAGCTAAATTCTCTAAAGTTTGCAGTCAACTAGACCGGATACAGCGCACACACATGATCTTTCTGCGGTTGATTGTATAACACTATTCTACTACATACCGCTAAGTTGATCTTTCCATAGTTGTTCAAGTACGGTTTGCTTATAGTCACAGACTATTCTCGTTTTTTTCAAATATATAAACGTTCCTCCGATATTTAATTTCGTAAAATATTGCTAACACCTGTTACTATGATTCTTGGAATCTTACGAATTGCAAGGAAATCAAACTTTGCTGTGTGTGTGTGTGTGTGTTTGTGTACACAAATGAAACTATAACTTAGCGCGGTAAGTAGCGCATAGCATGCGCATACGCTTTCTGCTTTATAAATTTCAAGACGGCAACGCTCTTCGTATGCTACCAAAAAAAAAAAAAAAAAAAAAAAAAAAAAAAAAAAAAAAAAAAAAAAAAAAAAAAAAAAAAAAAAAAAAAAAAAATAAAAAATAAAAGTGGATCTTAAGTGCAACCTGTAGGCAAAGTGTAAATACGTAATCTGGCTTCGCAATAAATCGAATTCCAATATTACATGTTAACCGGGTTTTGTGATGCGTATGTTTTCAAATGGGGCAATAAACATATAGATTTTTAGTCATCAAAACTTTGATGATATCTATTGCAGCGATTCGCAATAAAACGATATATCGCTTACCCGCTTGTTTTTATTTTTTTGATTTTGGATGCCAAAAAAAAAAAAAAAAAAAAAGAAGAGCACTTCTTCTGGTTATGTATTTGACTCTTTTGACTTTCTGTTTCTTGTGCAGTAGTAGTATTTGGTATATAATGCATTTATTTCTCTTTTTCTTTGTTGAAACGAAAAAAAGAAACGTCGCCAAACGCCTCGATGAGCAGTTACTAAAGTGCTTTTGTTCAACGTTCAATCATTGTCAGTACATGCATCACTTTTGCGACACAACATCTACTGACACAATCGTAAAATTAATAGCACTCATATCAACGTTACTATTTCAACTAATAACAAGAGCAACCAACAAAAACATCTCAGCAATTGTTGTCGCTGTTGTTTTTATCAACGTCAAGACACTGCTACGCTCAACGGACGGCATTAGTTGTTTTGAAAGCAATTTTACAATTTAATGGTTTTCATAGTATAAGAGCCCCATTGTATTCGAAGTTATGTTAACCTAATGAATAGCAATTCAAAATATGGCTCTCGACGCCAAGTCGCGTGATGAACTTTTCAATTAATAATTTACAAGAACTTCCCCCGGGGGTTTTAGAAGAGAGCGCAGATTTTATATGGAATATTTCGCTATTTGATAACGTTTTAAACTCACGTATTCTCTATTTAATATAAGAAGGTTCTCGGTTGCTTTGTGGCAGTATCACAAACTAAAGAAAACGATCACAAGGGTTTTTTCATATATAACTTTAACGCCAAATGCGCTAATTGGATGGCTGATAAAAACGTTTGCAAACGATCGAATATTTAAGTTCAGTTTAGAAGCAAAAAAGAAAAACTATTTTCAATATATTCTATATACAAGCAAGATACACATATATTGCAGAATTTATATATATATGCAACATATTCGTATATATATATATATATATACAAGTTAGTATATATATATATCTACGGAGGATGGACAAAATAATATGAACACTATGCAATATAATACCAACCCATTAGATGTTGTCTGTAAACAGAGCTACGCTTATGTATTGCACAGTATTTGTGCCGCCAAGTTTTGTAGAATATATTTCAGTGTATTAAACGCTTTATTCTGTGCGACAGTTAAAAGAAGCAACCGATGAAATATGTGATATTTCAGACTTCTAAAGATGACAAATCGTTGATGCTCGGTTAGCGGGTGTGTCTATGACGAAAACTAAGCTAAACTGTTTAACGTTTAACGCGATTGATAGTATCCACGATAATGACAGCATACACAAAACATCATAAAACATCATTCGCTAAATTCAGAGTTAAATGACAAAGATCGATGAACATTAAAAAGAATTCTGGTCAGACAACATGAAACTACTTCGTCAAAAATCACAATAGAACTCAATACTCAATATTTGAGTAACACTTTTTCATAAAAAAATTGCATCTAAAAGCACACAATAACTTATTAATAAATAAATACTGTGTATGTGGTAGATGTTCGCGTACTATTTTATCCATTCCTTGTATTTCGTTTCTGAACTTCACCCGATTTTCAAATGACTAATTGATGTATTCTAGATTATTAATCGATGAGTAATGAGTTTCAGTTGACTAATCTGAATTTCTAATAAATATTCCCATTGTTTATGATAAGATGTCCGAATTTAATTTGAATTTTGCACAAAAATATAAATAATGAGAGCATGAAAGAGAGAGAGAGAGCATAAATAAAACTCATTTAACAAAAAAATATATTTAGATTATAATGAAAAGGATTATTTCAACTCAACTCAATGTAAAGAAAGCTTTCCTATAGGCTAAGATATTCACATAAACATATGGATTTAGATAAGATAAATAAATTTTCACTTTAAGGTAGGTGTGGATTAAAAAACGGTTTTATTGAAAAATTTATAAAAGTCATGCGAGTGATATATTCATGACGAGTGATATATATACTTGACTGTAGAGTCATTACAGTTTTGAGTTATTATGAGAAGAAATTTATTTTAAAAATACTAACATATAAAATAACATCAAAATAGTTAGTATTCGAAGACAAGATTTCATTTTTTAATACCATTTGAAATGATTGCATAATAGAAAGAAGATCCATTCACTCTACACATTCATTGTATACCGTCGCAGATCGTAGATATTTCTACTGTAATTTTATTTATTGAGTAACTGAGATGCTTTCACTACGTTCGTTTTTTATGATTTACGTATTACATTTCATTGCAATTCTGCATATACAATATATATCGGCCATCCAAACCGCTTGATTTGCTGTAATGTTTCCTGTAATTTCTACGTAATGGATCCTAAACAGCGCTTTTACATTTTTTGATTAATGAATTTTAAATTAGCCAAACAATGATCTCCTCAGAATTAGCTATGAACTAAAACAATTTAGATGCATTAATTAATTAATTAATTAATTAAGTTAAGTTAAGTTTAATCTAACTACACAATAGCATATTAATCTTGCGTTCACCACGGCAGTGTACAAGCAGCACATGAATATTCAGTTTTTGAAATATCATTCAAAGTAGTTAATACAGCTGGAATATCTGTGACAATTTTAGTTTTGTTTTGTTAACGGACTTATTGATACCTTTTGATACCAATGAATTATGGTCTAATTTTAAGAATTTTTTCCTTCCTTTCCCTTTCAGAATATGAAGCAAGTGCTCATTGTTCTTATGAAAATAGCAACCCGTCTGTGTCTTCTTACAAACATTTGTTTCATGGTTGGAACTACTAAATCAGCAGCACAAGGGTTTTTTCATATATAACTTTAACGCCAAATGCGCTAATTGGATGGCTGATGGATGTATGGTTGGAACTACCAAATCAGCAGCATTTTTTTTTATTTTTATTTTCTTATATGGGTTGTAGTCAGCGATAAATTTGTGATTAATTTTAGATTATTGCTTATATGCAACTTCTTTTCACGCCTGCTGTAACTTTTCTATTGCATGTCCTGTTCCACAAGCTCCACTATTTCAATAGTATTTTCCAAGTTACCAGCAGTATACCAGCAATAGTGTGGTATTCACCATCCCCACAATTTAATTTGCTTATATGATGGTCTTTTAGAAAACTTAATAAATCCACAATTGACATACCTACGACAGAAACGCATTTCCCGGGCACATGTAACCAATAATTTTCTGATATTCCTGAAGGTCACGGATTAAGATTTCCTTCCAGTGATGACACATTATTTTCATAATTAAAATCTTACAGCAAATTTTTGGTACTACTTTTTCGGATATAATATTGTAGGTACTCAAATTAATTATTTTTCTTCGTCGTTTTGGCTTTCATCTAATAGATAGAGGCTAGAGGCTTCTGATAATTGTTTTTTATGATGAACGTTTTAATGAATTGTTGTTCATAACCTTTAAAGTGAAGTGAAAAATGTACAGATTCTTTATGTGAGGCTTTGAAAACTTAAATCAAATCAAATATATCCAAAGCGTTACCTAAAAAATATGCATTGTAAATGGTGAAGATGCAATATACGATCGGGTAGTTAAATATTCATTTGCAAATTCCATTCTGGAGATATGACTTTAAAAGGAAAACCGACTTTTGATCTTCCAGTCGAGGCAACAACTTCTCAAAGACAGTATTGAAGCAAAATGCAAATCAATTATCAAGAGATATAGGAGGAAAGTTGAGTACATCACAATCAACTGTTTGCCGTCACCAGGAGAGTTTAACGAAAGTTTAGCATTTCTAAAAAAACACGGAAGTTGTTTATGATTCGACTTAGTACATTATGGAAAATATTGGTACTTAACTTACAGCTCTTAACTGTAAATTCCAAAATTTTAAAACATTGATCTGAAGAAGAGAGGAAAATTCTCAATGGACGAAGGAAACTATCAATGGGTGAAGCAGACATCAACAACATTTGATACCGTATTTATTGCTTTACTGTTTTTATCATCGCTTGCTAATAAGAAGTATGGAACGTACAATGTATTATTAACAAATAATACAGAGAGGGGATGTTTTAATTTGAATATTTTGCCTTTTTAACTCCTATTTCTATTTACACAAAATTATTCACATCAATTAAAAAGGCGTATCTGATATATGGCTTACCTCTAAAACAAAATGAATCTCTTGTTACACTTCTCTCGAATTTATCTTTTAATTTTCAAACTAATTAAAATCGGATTACACTGAATAAGAGACAATATTAAAGACTATATTTTCATATTTTTTTATTTATTGCATATTTCAACTGTAGGCAATATATGTACATCGACGGGGATCCTATAGTATGGTATGATAAGCGGTAAGCATTACATCACACGTATTGATATAAAATAGTGCACGTAAAGCATAATAAATTCGTTCATAAATCAATTTATTTACCATTATTTAAATTCTGCTAAATGTAAGTCACTCTGTCGACTATTTAACATAATCTGAAAAGTGAAAATTTAAAATTCAAATGTTGGTTACGCGTGTAACTTCAAATTGATTTCAATATTCGTGATTAAAAACATATAAGTTTGTAGTTTCACTATATGAAGGTTAAGCAAATTCAAAATGTATATTTTTTATTTATTTCTAATAGCAATCTCTCTCTTAGATTATACACATATATTACGAGGTTATAATATCGTCATGGAAGTTTATTGGTAAAAACCAGAAGAATAACATTCAGATCCGCGAACATGGTGAATAATATCTTCAAAAATATCAGTCCGTATAAGCTTGCACATACTCGATAATATTTCTTTCGTAATGTTATTCTTTTCGGTACACTTAGGCATTGTTCCTTAATGACTGCCCAAATAATGTATCTTTATTATCAAAAAAGTTTTAATTGTGTTATCTCTGAATTATTTTTTTTTTTTCATTTTTTTAAATATAGTACTAGAAATCTCATAATTGGTTAACTCGACTTTTTATACAATCACTTAGAGAAATATGTAGATAGATATGATAGAACAGAGTGCCAAGAAATATATCACTGCCAAGCTTAGGTAACTGTTTGGTTATTTGGCTTCCGGCTTAGGACACCAGATTTCTTTAACTTTTGTTGCTGATTTTTTTATTCACCAGGAAGTGTTTTATAACTGTACGGGTCTGTTAAATGATGTCCCACTACATTTCTTTTGGATTTGGTCCTAATTCTTTTAATCTTTTCCTTACAGTTTTTGGTATAATGCCTGTAGCCGATATTTTTATTGTTATCCCACGGACTCTTTCAACTGTCAATTCCCATTTTATTGCATATGGTATCAAAGGTATATATTTATTTGTATTTCAGAGTATTTTTCGGTTACGTTTCCATCGTTTGATATCGACACATCAATAAAGTGTGTAATTCGTCTTTTTTATCAATGTCTGTAGTATCTGGTCTATTGTACACTATCGTACACAATTCTTTTCTATTACATTTCCTAGATTATGCTTGTAATGAAGAATATCTATTTTAATGTTATATTTTTCAAAAAAACCTAAGTGAATTGTTTTTCGAACAAGATGATGTTTGTGTTTATATCGTCAACTCGTGAAGCATGTAGATCCTGATGTAATATGTCTCATAGCTTCGGCTGTTTGGCATCCATATATGCATTTATCATCTTCCATTTAGGGATCTTCCATTAATGCCTTATGATAATTTCTGCTGCATATTAATTGATTTTGTAATCTTCTGTTCTTGGAAACCTCACCATTAATCTACCACTGATTTGAAGTTCCGTTGTTAACAACGCTTTGATTTCAAATATATGGCTGTTTACCATGGAATGCTTTAGTCATTCACTAATTTATTATATCTCCTTTATTATGTTCAATTCATCCAATTAAAGTAATGATTTTCAATCCGATTTACATATGATTTCTTGTGTATTACAATGGTCGGACTCTGTATAAAAATGCTCTTTAAGAGTTACTGTTTGATGATCCATAAGATTTTTAATCTTTCCTGTTCCTCTTCTATCAAATCTTCATGTTAAAGTAAAACTCTTCTAAGGCTGAGTTTGAGTGGTGCTTTCGCAATTTCATCGTATGCGTTCTGATATCGCTTTGTAGATGTTTAATATCCGTATTTGCGAAATCAATTAATCCAAAGCAAAAAGTTTAAGGCTGAGACAGTATACGTATTGGTTGCTTTTTTCATTATTCTCTAATTTAATGATCTTCTAATCAAATTTTGTTAATTTTGTAATGCAATAATGGCATTCTCCTCTCATTTTTTTCTTTAATAGCTGTATGGATTATCCGTTTTGTTTTTTTTCGATAATAAAATATTTATATTTTTAAACGATTAAGTGTTTTTCTCACTCAATTCTGATTGATCGATGATTCTGTAGCAAACTGTCAGTCTTCATTTTTAATGACTTAATTGTAATCAAATCCTGTCGATTAGGCAAACACGCAAATATTTCTAAATTTTTGATTTGATTCATTCGGCATTCTGAAGACGTCTTGCGGTGTAATTGGGTTTAAACTTTGACTAAACTTTGGACTGATTTGGAATGATTCAATTTCTGTATGTGTTGTTATTGTTAATGTTAACGTTTCACTTACCTTCTGGTACAATACGTTTTCTTCTGTAATTTCTATATAATTTTGTAATTTTATATATAATTAATTCATGTATATTAAGTTGAGTCGCTACCTCAGTTATATCAATAGATCGCTATTAGTTGCATTGTCTTCAATTAATTCAATTCACGTTATTGGGGCAAGATTCCTTCTTAAAATGAATATTGATCCGAGAATATCTATTCGTTTATCACTGTTAGGTTGGGTTTTCTTCTAATAAATTCTTGTTTTATTTTCTGCCTACAGGCTAATCGCACACTTTCTATCTCGACTGCAATTATGAAACTATGTGGAGACATTGTCCTTTTCATACGTCTTTTTGACAATTCTTTTGTTGTCGACTCAAAGTCAAGCCTTAAAGTAACATCATCAGCAGATGAAACTCTGTTTTGTTCCTTTCACGCATCAGCTGCATTCCGGATTGTATTTCTTGATCAAGTTGTCGATTATCTCTCGACCGTCTAATTTAGAAAAAAATTCTGCTTCATTCACAATATTATTCTGATCGAATAAAGAAACATTATATTGTTTCTTTGTTCATATATTTTTCTTGTGTGGTACTCATTGTGTTTTTTTATGCTTGAAAAATAAAATTTTTCTGTAACATTGGGGTGCTCTGCCCAGGTATATTGAGATCAATTTCGTTTGGTAGAGGCCTTTTTACATTCTCTTTGGAATCTGTGTTGTTTTGTTGGTCAATATAAATTGAAAAAAGAAATTTATTTTGCAATTCTGATCTATTTCAATGCACGAAAATATAAATGATACAGTTTTTTATTTCATTTCGCGATAGACATCAAAACATATTTGTATACTTTGCTTGGAGTTTGTTAATTATTAATTCTATTTGACTGAAAAAATCTTGTTTCCCAGAAAATTTGGAAGAAATTGATCAGCAGTATTCTCGACACTGTCAGTTGAAAGGGGTATCAAGAGATAAATTATGCAAAAACCGAATTATATACACTGAGAAACCTTTCAATCATGCTATGAATGATTGTGATCCGTAGAATATATATACTTTTAGATGCTGCCTATTGTAGCCTATAAATATGATCCAACTCAAGCATTCTCCATTAGAATTTAATATAAACAACTGTTGCAAATGTAGTGCATTTCGTTTATATGTTTTTACCATCAACACTATGAACAACACAACATTTGTCTCTGCCTTCGCTCTTTTTATAACGAAAGCATGCTTCAAGGTATATGCTTGCACGAGTTGAAATTTGGTGTGGCATTTAAATTAAAATTCATGCGATGCCCACACTAGTCTATGCACTGACTGCTGTCAACAATCGAAAACCAAATAAACAAACAAAGCACACAAGCTAACTACTATAAAACTTCTTTCTGATGTACGTGAAGCTTCATCAAAGTTTTACGAAAATAAACGGCAGACTGTACTCTGCCTTGATGCATCGTGTTTATGAGACAAATGAAAAAAAAAAAAAAATAAAAATAAAATATTGTTGTAGTCTAATATTGTATGTTATTTCAAAAAACGGTTGACTATGTAAACAGGAAAGTTATTTAAAAAAATTACCTTTAATATTCGTTACATAAATAAAATATTTTCATTTCAATTGAATACCAACTTTCCAAACTTCTAATAAAGTGTATGTAAAATATATATATATATATAAAAGTCGCTAAGTTTTTCTTTGATTATGATCAAATCAGTAGCTCTATTACATATAGTACATATAACACTTTTTTTTGCTTTTCAATAAAAACATGTGGGCTTTTTGTTTACGTAGCAAATGTACGTGAAAAATCACAGTTTAACGAATTGAAAAGAGTTTTGCGAAGGTTGGATAATAGTAATAAGCACAGGTATTGAAAGCACACGTATTTGTTGAAGTCGTTAACAAATATTTTACAGCTGCTCGTCTTAATGGATTCTTATACCAGAACTAGCGCTAAGTTAGACTATCTCTTCAAAGGCTGCTCTTTCATTAGTAAGCAAATTAGACATTTGTTCCATTCTATTTGTCCATATTATTAATAAAGGCGTTGATAAACGTTAGAAAGAAATTATATCTAAAAAAAAAGAAAAAATTTTTAATGGATTAATATATCATATGAAGAATATTGTTAATAAAATAACTCTTGAAAATTAATTGAAATCATCGCTCCTACTTCGGTAAAACTGATGAGTGAAAACGAGAAAAGACGATAGACTAATCATAATACAACTACCAAAAGTGTATTAACACAATATTAAATTATTTTATTCGTAATAAATAAAGACAAGCTACGTTTTACATATAAAATCAACATAATTTTTTCTGAAATATGAGCTGTAACTAATGTGCAAGACTTCGAAATCAATGTAAATAACGTTCTTAAGCTAAAAAAACATTATAGTGAAAATGAACTTAGTTGACCGAGTAAGAACATTGCGACGACGAGGAAATGTTTCCTATAAACTTACGATAAAGTTAAGTTGAGCCAGACCTTGATAATAATACAATACTTGATGAAGTAAATCTGCTATATTCAGCCTATCGGTTAAAGTTAAAAAAAGCTGAGGGATCATCATGTAGGTTTTTGAGAGTCACTTTCTACGTTAAAATACAGCTTTGAAAGAAATTGTGGTGATAATTTTTTTTTTTTTTTTACTCAATATTAATTCAAATTGGAAAGTATGAATTTTCGTGTCAATTTTGATGCCACTTTCCAATATGCATTAGCACTGAGCATAAAGAGAGAAAAATGACAGTCGCAATCTCTTACGAAGTTGTAGGTTAATAAAGAAAGCAAGTTAAAAAAAGTTACATCATGACCTATGTATAGAAGTATATATATATATATAATATATAATATAATATATATTAATTAATAAATTGACACGAAAATTGATACTTTCCAATTTGAATTCCAATATATATATATATATATATGCAGAAGTATATATATAAATCCTTATAAGTGAGTGAGGTTTCTGGTTTTCATCCCCAATCATCAAATTCAATAAGATCATCATGTAACTTTTTGATGGTCACTTTCTACGTTAAAATACAACTTCGTAAGAGATTGCGACTACATATATATATATATAAATATATAGGTGGGGTCATCACGTTAGTTTTAAAATTGATATTAACCCTTTGCAAGGTGATTGGTGAGAGTGAATTTTATTAGCATCGCGTAACAGTATCGCTAACTTTCCAATAGCATCCGGGAAATTTTCCAATATAATGAGAGAGCTGGAAAAAATGAGAGATAAATTAATGTTTGTTTTTTAGATGTGTTAAAAAATAATAATCAAGCAGAATGAAATAATATTAAAATTTTAGAAAATTTTATTTTGAAAATTTTTTAATTTCTTAAATAAATTTCTTATTTTTTTATTTATAAATATATTTTATTTTTTTTATACATAAATATACATAAACATATTGTATGAAATAAAATGCATAAATTTTAATAGCAAAGGTTGAACAACATTTATACGTTTATGTGTGTTTCCCTTTCACAACTGTTTTTTCTTACAATTACCACTTTGAAAGAGATTGTGGTGGTAATCTTTTTTGTTTTTTTTTTTTTTTTTTTTG
>KK351065.1:575633-591159 GCA_000671755.1 Glossina brevipalpis | reverse complement strand
CTTTATTTAACATTTCGAATTGGAAAATAATGGATTACCTTTTCCTCAAACTAATATAAGCGCAACAGCTCTATCAAATTTTGAAGTGGGAACATCATGTGACATGCGATGTATTAACATCTGCCAACATTAGAATCGTGTCAGAGGGTTCAGAAGCTTCAGCATATTCACAATATAAGAAAAAATGAAATAGCATAGGCTATAGAATAGAGGTCCGTCACTGGTTGTAACCAAAGGGAGCGAGTAACAAGGACACATGTAAGACTTAAATTTGAAGCGACTTGGGAAGGCCAAAAAGCTGCATTGCATGTTTGTTTTTTACAATTCACAACGGAAGCTCAATGCTTTAAATAGCAACACTCAGCGAATATTGCCTTGTATTTCTTAAATTTTGCTTAAAATCTGCTTTACAGTTCGGTGAGTACAGAATATCCTTGTATAACTTTCATACAAACCTGATCTATATTCGTCCGAAATCTTCCCCAATAAATTCCATAGTTTTCAAAAGCATAGATTACATCGAACAGGAGGAGGTGTTTTAATTGCTATTACAGTAAATTTTTCGTCATACTTGAATTTTTAAGTCCTCTTAATATTATATTGTCATTCGAGTGGTGATTCTTCATAATTTGTTCTTATGTTTCATGAAATGTGGGTGTTTTTACCTATGCTGCTCTTATTTGTGACGTTGTTGAAGCTTGAAAGCGCACCAATATTGTCATAGTGTTTGATGATTTTATCTTACAGCACATCACTTGATGTCCTAGCGATACTTCACGTTATACGGATCTTATGACGGCATCTCTTATAGCCAATGTGTTTATCGGTTGTATACATGATTTGAATCCTCTTGAACAGAAGAAAGTTCTTAATTATATTGGAAGATTCTTAGATTTTAGCTCTGTAAACTTCCCTGAAATATTCATAGATTGCTGTCCAACTTCTAATTTACCTAAGGATCGGTGTCATCATTGTGCACTTAGCCTGTCGTTCTATTGCAGGTACGATGTTTCGTTACACATTCTTCTCTGTTCTTTCCTTTCTTCAAGTCTACAATATGCTAAACCTAATGTTTTATTTTTTATATATCGGTTATGAAACATAAGCTATATTTCTCAACTGGCAACATTGAAGCCCTAACATCTTCGATTTATAATACACTATATACGGATGTTGTCTTAGCTGTTCCGACAAGACAATCATGCTTTCAAAACGCTTGTCCATCCTGCTTTAATAGAGGAGTACTTAAATATTACAGAAATAAGAAAAACAAACTTTCGAAAAGAGATATATAAAATGTGGTTCTGCTAATGACTATTTGGAATACTTTACTGCAACTTACAGATTTAATCACCGTAATCGGCAAAGTTATTACAGATATCTCCAAAACATAAAATCTTCATTCCTTAGTAACCCAAAATATTTTTATAAATTTACTAATTCTCTTAGAGAAAAATCTCGATATTTTCCTCAATGATATCCTATACATAATATAATATATAATATAATATAATATAAAATAATATAATAGGAGTGATACACGGATTTAGGAGTGTTATTTGATCAAAAAACTATGTTTTAATTTGCATATAAAGGTCGCCATAAATCAAAGCGCTGCCCTTTATGAAAACGTGATCTAAAGAGCTTGACCATCCATATGTCACAAACAAGCTTTACATAAGTTTAGTGAGATTAATGTTTAAATAAGTGTTTGTCGTTTGGTCACCTTTCTACAAGTATTCAGTTGATTCAATTGAATCAATTCAAAGAGCAATTCTTGCTGTTTGCAGTTATGTCTTTTATCTTACATTTTATCTATTTTTACAGGGAACCGCTTGGTGAAGCGTACATAACTTTACTTCATGTGAATTCAACATTAATATATTTTCCTATACTAAAAACATTAATGTTTATAAGTAGGCAATAAGTCAAAAAATAAAAAGATAAGAAATATGATATGACAAACCTGCAGCGAAATCATAAAGACAAACAATTAACTGTGGTGAACTTAGTGAACACAAATTAACATTTAACAAAACTAAGAGGTAAATGGCACAACTGAAAATATGGACCTTGAAAAATATATTAGAAAAAAACTTGAAGAGAAAGTTAAGCAACAAATTGGTCAGTACTACTACTCACAATACTCTCATGTTAATTCTAATCTCGTTCCACCACTGTATCCAACCAACATTGAGAAAACCATGATCAAAACATATGCGAGAACTCGCCTTGGTCATGCTACTACCAAAGACTTATGAATCTTTAGGAAATCTACTTCACTAGTTTGCAATTGTGGACAAAATTTTATTGTTAAAAATATGCTTTATGGATGCCAAACCTTTTTTCGCAATTTAAAGATTCATCTTGGGACCATCTAACTTTGGTCCATCTTTTTAAAAATATAGATCTAATTATTTTAGTTGCTAGTGCTTATCACACTTTAGTCGGAGAATTTTTATCTCTTGTTTAAGTAAATTATAATAATAATAAGGAAAATATTTTACTTACTGATTGTGTGGCTTGTGTATGTATGTCTCTCAAGATTTGTAATTCTACTTTCTTTTTGACATAAAGCAGCACAACAGCAACTAACCAAAAGCCAAAAAAAAAAAGCCGCACATACTAACACGTAACAACTATAAGGGGAGTAAGCCGATAGGTTCTATTTAGACGACTTCTACAAGCAACTTCCATGCTCTTGATTTATCGTATGTATATGTGTTTGCTGCAACTGTTTATAGAAATTGTAGTTCACCTTTCCTTACGATTGCATCCAATTAAGAAAATTTTGCTTCTCTACTGTTTACATTTCATTCATTCGATTCAATTCAACTACAATTGTTATAACCATTGGAATAAATTATGACATCTCAAGCCTTTATTAGATGAGTATATGTTTTATTAGAAAAGTAATTTCGGTTCTCCTTTTGGGAATTTCGTTTTTCTTTTATTTTGCAAAGAGAGACTCGTGCTAATAGATTGCTTTGCATTTAGGGTTGCTCGACAAAGAAAGCTGCATTGAATTTTTTTTTTTTTTGAACTAAATTATGAGTTAATAAGCGGGGGATCCCCAAAAAAAAGGGGAATTTTTCTCTGATCAGCTGATCAGTGTGTAGGTCTCAGAACAGAAACAAGATAGTTATCGATTTATGGGCATTAGACTTGTAGATCCCTTTTGGGATTCACTAGTGTAAACCCTCACTAATGATGTTTAGCCTTAAAATCGCTTCAGATAATAAATTTTGTACACAATTTCCTGAGGAGTTCATTATATATAATTATTACATTTTACTGAAAAAAGTGGAGGAAAATGAACTAAACAAATTGAAAGATCAAATCCATTGTAATACCACTTTAATACAAGAAGCTTCTAAAGACCATTTTCTTCTAATGACATACGAAGATTTGTATCTAATGTGAGATATTGCTACAATCCCTGAGCTGTATCATCAGGATAAATAAAAATTATTACATTATATCCATTAATTCTAACATGAGAACTCATAAAATGAGCGTCGAATATAAAAAAAAAAATTCGATAAAATTTTGTATATGATTGGAAAGCCCATTGCTGTTCCATATAGCGATTCCTGGAGATGTTTGCTTAATTTAGCGACTAAAAG
Source organism: Glossina brevipalpis (assembly GCA_000671755.1). Lineage (NCBI taxonomy): Eukaryota > Metazoa > Arthropoda > Insecta > Diptera > Glossinidae > Glossina > Glossina brevipalpis. The sequence continues at coordinate 587,533 of KK351065.1, read as the reverse complement.
CATCATCATATTGATAAAACTGTTTGTTACCACAACCGGGCTTAGAAGAAAAAGGAAAGTTCTCAATTCTTGTTTTTTTTTTCGAAATCACCAAAAATGAAATTAAAATCTAGATGATTTCAATGCAATAAATCGTTTTATAAAATTTCATTTAGCCTATATAAGCAACTGTTGATAGGAAAAAAGCGTATCTGAACCCTAAACGCTGCTGCTGCCTTGTATGTTAAACATATGGGTTGAATTTGTTAATAATGCACACACATATGAGTAACATTTTGATGAATAATAAATTGTAGTCCAAGTGTTTTTTTACTTCCAAACTCCATCCATTGATGCTAACTCCTGCAGCTTTTGCTCACTATGAAAACTTACTACGTCGGATATAAATGTGACATTTAATGTCCTCATAAAATTGCATACACAAGCTTAGCTACTATTGACATCCGCGACACCTTTTGATTTCCTACCACTTAAATAGACGGGGGCATATGCAATATGAACAAATATGCGTATGTATATACATATACATATATATATATATATATATATGCATGTGTCAACAATTGCACTAATATTTACGGAAAAACTAAAAAAAAAAAAAAAAAAAAAAAAAAAAACTATAAAACAATTTCATATACAATAAAACTCAAACGCATCCAAACGAGTTGAGATGGAAAATAATTTACAAATCACAACGATACTCTGGTTATGTTTTGGCAGCCAAGATAGTAGTGGATGGAAACAACAAGCAGTCAGAGATCAAATCAATAAACTCCCACCTAAGTTTTGTTATGTAGAATCGGAAATTTAATAAACATACTAAACCAATCATTTAGTTTGTATCGAAAAAGTATTATTTTTTATTTTATTTGTCTGTCTAATCATTAAACTTTCAATGCTTACAAAATAGAAATGCAGCTCAGATAAAATAAGTAAATGCTTTTACGTAAAACTTCGACAAAATTACCAAAAGTACAGGAGAAAAAATAAATCGAACAAATACCATAAATGGTGTACTTTTTAAGTGATATGTTAGCATGGAAATTGTCAGTCAATAATTCGGGTTTTTCCATTCGATCCATTCGATCATGTTAAAGCTCTGCATTGTCTTTCGTTGAGAGTTCAATACCAATCTGTGCAGTCAATATTATACCAAATAGTCAAAATAAGATTACATTTCTTTCTGAACATTCCACTTGAAAAATACCTCATATAACGGGACCTGGAAAGTAAAATTCAAATTTTACTAAACTAAAAAGTATAAACTAAATTATATAAAACCTTGAGGCGTTTAGAAAAATCCGAACCACTTAACCAATATAAAGCCTTCTACGCCTCAGCTATAAATTAAAGAAAAAAGTTTATTTTACCCCTACCTCTTAGTTCATTAAAGTTAAAGTGTTAAAAAAAAAAAAAAAAGAAATTTATAAATTATTTTTCTTCTTTATATTGACCCTAAAGTATAGATTTTGCAACTTGGAAAACTATAGCGCATTAGGAGTTGGATACGCCGGTTTTTATCAGACCAGCAGTTAAACAGGTAGAGAGCGAGCACTATATGTGAATCAATACGTATATACTATGAATAAATATAAACAATATTGCGGCTCTTATAATATTCGTATGCTTCTATGGTAGTGATGGCTTCTCACACAAGCCCTTATTGTTGTAGTTTATTAATGCCATTAGATCACATGCTGAGCAGTTCTACTTCTACGAAAATTGCAGTAGTTTCAAAACAAGAGTACTATCATGTATTCATAATTGAATCATATTTGACCAGCTAACAAACTGCAGATACAATCCCAACTGTGAAGACAGCTTGAGTGTAAACTACTGTAGTTTTAATTACAATTATGTCCAAAGCATTTTAATACTATGCTGCCATTAAATTTTGAATATTAAAAATTTATTGTTATATTATTCCGAACTACAAACATGATCACATCTTTAGTTGATGTTGTTGTTGTTGTTGTTTTTTTTTAAACTTTCTAGTTCAATAAATATTTAATAAAGCCAGCGATATATTATATATTAGCGAGCACGCTTTTCAAAATTTTTCCGCTTCTATCTGTATATACAACTGACTCCTTCCTACCTTATCATAAAAATTTTTAAATTTATTTGGAGTATTTAGAAAAGTGATACAAACGGTTTGAAACGAATTTTCAATACCTTTAATCTGATATATTAATATATTTTAATTTTATATAAAGTAATTTTTATTAAAAGTTTATTTAATGTTGTTTTTATTTTTAATTCTCTTTGCCCCAATCAATGATAAAAGTAAATTCAAATTGAAGTCAAGCTTTCGATTTTCATGCAGAAAATGTCAAGTCAACCCAACTTCAACTCATGTAAACGAATGTAAAGGAATAACTGAGATTCAGCGGCGTATTAATAGCGCAGCAGCGTTTTTGGCATTTCAGAATACATTCCCAAATAAAAATTAGTTAAATTCTTCTTTATTATGTGAGCTCATAATTAGCTCATAATTTCTTTAAAAAATCAACTAAAAACAATTTGAGGAAATATTATATTTCTTCCCAATTGCTTCCAGTAATGCTTTAGCAATGCTTCGCTTATTTTTATCAATTCAGCACCTTTTTCAGCACGAGAGGTCAGCTTTATATTTCAATGTTGTAAATAAATTTTTTCAACTTATCTATAAGTATAGTAAATTCCATTAATTCGACCTGGCCATAGTGTAGCTGCAATATTCTTTTCACTCCTTAGGAAATCTGAATTTAAATATCTTACATTGCTACTCATTTAATAAGGCAACACTAGCGAGAAAAAATTGGACCTTTTGGCACTAGCAAATGAGAAGCTTTATAAGTAAATTGACCGCTGGGAAAGTTAGTATGCTACTGTTTGATTTTGTGTAGAACAACTGAACAAATTCAGATCGTATATTATATATTTTTTTTGTCTATTCTCATATCTAACATTTGAACTTAGATCGATTGACTTAAGTTGTGCTTTAAATTGCTTCGTATTGTCGCACTTACAATTATAAAAATGTGTTAGTGTAATGATTCCATATCAACAATTTGAATATACACGAGTACACATCGAAACCAGTGGAAGATTTATAAGTAAACGCGTGCTTTATTTTTATTACAGGCAGAGGGCCCTCCCGTTCAAATGGAACCAGTTGATCTAAGTTTGCGGTCATCGAAAGGTAAAGTAAATTTTTCATTCTTTAACTTTATTACTGTAACGTACATAAAATTCACTTTGTTGTTGAGAGCTGGCTGACTACTATGGGAGCTGACAAACTTGGCGGTATTAATTTAGTTTGATGGAAAAATGTAAACTATCAAAGAATGGATAGTTAATGTTTTGAAAATCATTTAGATATTTTATTAGTATTGTCTGTAATTTTAATTCTTAAAACTATCGATTTAAATCTAAAATGTATGAGATTTCCGATACGCAATACTATTCGCGGTTAGCAAACTTTTTTTTAACTATCAATTATTCAAGGCATCTTTTACTCTACAGTATTCATAAATTGCAAATTTTTGCTATCGGAATGGTTGATCCTTCTTCGTTATAAAATTTATAGCGAAATCTAAATTTTTGACTAATTCTTATCCTATCGTTGAGGCTTCGATGTATGTTAGTGTGAGCAAAGTTATTATACATTTGCTATAGAAAGTGATCGATAATCATCGAAAGAACTCGAATGAACACTATAGTCTTTCTAAAGGCACACAATGGTGGAAACAATCGACTCCATTGTTTTCTTGCCTAAAAAGATTAGACTGAGGATGAATCTAAATAACAACAACTGATCCTTAATTTAATGCTAAAAAACTTTATTTCTCTCTTTTTGTATTTCCAATATTTATAGGCGCGGTCGATCCTTTTCATTTTTGCATAGAGAGTACGGGATAGTTAGTGCAACATTTTGGAAATTTTTCTAATTCTGTCCGCTATGGTTTATGAGTAACGAGCAAAAATCCAATTTTTTTTTGCTACCTAAAGCAGGAGTCTTTATAGTCTACGTCGTAGTGTGGGCGCGTCCTTGGAGCCATTTGACCCATTTTCAATACCAACCTGCGTGCAAGAACTTCGAATGTTTCTGCCAAATTTGGAGACGATATCTTGATTTTTGCAACCAGAAGAATGTTTACCACAGACATTACGCAGACAGACGGACAGACGGACATGCTTATATCGATTCTAAATTTGATGCTGATCAAGAATATATGTACCTTGTGGGGTCTCCGAAGTTTCCTTTTGGTAGTTACAAATCAAATGATAAAATGAAATATACTCTTCGCCTTCGATGGTGGGTATAACAATGTTTGGTTAACCACATATATATAAAGAGCTACAGTAACAGAGAGAACTTTTGAAAGTGTTTAACTAATCAATTTATAAACATCATTTATAGATTTTTACAAAATATTAAATGAAAATAAATATTTTCTTACAGAATAAATTGAAAGCTTAAGTATAAACTTTGCTTTAATGAAATCGGGAAGTCAATAACATGATATAGGCATAGGATGGCCTCCTGTGCTTCGCTAGAATGGTTTAAGCAATAAATAATAAATTGTTTTTGTAGAGTGATAACGCGATAAGTGGATTCTGATTTGTAGTTTTTGGTGCAAAATATGAAAATTTTGTTTCTATAGATTCAATTGATTCAATAATAGGGAAATAGATATAACACAGTGGCGAATTGCTATGTAGACCCGATTCAGGGCGCGTATAACCTATTGGTAATAAAAAGATCATCGGTTTGTCTGCACTAACATCTACTTTTTTTTCGCAGGTAGTATGCAAGTTGAAGCAAATTGTGTAATTAAACAGAACAAATAGATCAAGAAATAAGTGGACATTTTTCGATCTCTATAAATTAATAATAAACGAAGTTCGCGTTGAAAGTTAGAAATTTTTACATTGTTCTTAGTTTAATTTTAGAGAAATGAATGAACATAATGTGTCTAAATTATTTAAATCAGGTTGAGGAAATTCATTAAAGGAGGGGAAAATTTAATTCTGGAATCTAATTTTTTCAAATTAGTCTTTAATTTTTGAGTAGTTTTCATTCTATCTCTATTTACGAAGGATTCAGCTGCAAATTAAAATTAATATAAAACACGTAAGAAAGAATTCTAATATATTTTTTTTAGAAAGCAATTAGTTATTATCGGGACCAAATTCTTTGAATTTAGAAGTGACTATCACTATTATTTCCGACGCTAAACTAAGGTGAAATCTCTTTACTTAAGTAATCTAAAGCGTTTCTTCAAATATATTAAATCTAAAAATAGAAGTTACTTCTCACCGACGTGTTCTAATAGTTGAGACGTATTTGATGACCATAAAACTAAAATGTCGAACCTTTTCGATAAATCTTTTCAACTTAACTTTATAAGTGCAATAATTATAATTTTTCTTCGAATTATTGATATTAAATAAATAATTTTTTATTAACTACGACTCAGGCCAAAATCTAAAGCCGCTAAAGATTTCTGAGTGGAATAAATAGTGCGAAAGGATTGCTGGTGTTTCTATTAAGCACAACTTGAATATGAAAGAGAAGAAATTACATATAGAAGCTTTGAATAGCAATAAACACAAGAACCTTTTTCATTCGTTTGTCCAGAAATGTTCATGTTAATGACAAGGTGAGCTTCGATCGATCTATCGCTGCTGAAAGCGATGAAATTCCCAAAAAAAAAAAAAATCATTTACCTACTATTCGTCTAAAGCCAAATACCGGGAGAATATTAATATTTGAGTACCACAATTAACAGCAAATTAACAGTGAAAAATTTGATGGAGAGAATGTCTATTTCTACCTCAATATCACACAGAGGCACTACAATGAGTTTATAAGACAAACTGTAAAATCTTATTGGAAAAAATTTCACATATTAGCTTTAATGATTTTCATTAAAAATCGTAGAAACATGTGTTTGAATTTTGGTAAAAAAAAAAAAACGCCATGAATTTTTTCTTTAATCCAATATAAGAAGACATGTTTATAGTATTTGTCCTCCGATATCTCCTTTTGAAAACCTATCTACGGGAGTATACTTACATTTTGACTATTATGTACGCATACACGCATGCGCATATACAAGTAACATAAGCATGTGTATGCAACGAAGTGTAAGTCCGCATTGTAAATGCAACCGCACGTAGTTGCTGACGCCAAATGTTGTCCAGATGTCTACAATTGACAGCTTGGTAATCGTCATTTTGGCGACAATTATCGTTTTTATTTTTACATGGCTGTGTGTGGATATAAAGTATTTCATTTACAATCATTGCAAACTTTAAATGATAAATGTGCACTATGCCAATATTTTGAAAGGTCTTGGATTGAATCCATCCTTAACAAAATCAATTGCACGTAAAAAATAAAAAATATTCGATTAACCTACAATAAGTAGATAGATATGTCTGTTCTTAAATTTGAAATGCGCCTGCTTTTAAACGACCCGTATTTACGCTCCCATTAGAATTGTTTTTTAAGACATAACAATAGTTGCCGCCATTTAATCCATATATCCAATTACTGTTATATTATTATATATATAAATATTATACATTATTTTATTACCCCAAAAGGAAAGATCCAAATATACTTAAATTTTGCCGGTATAAAAGCTAACATACACGTCGACATTTAAGTAAGCTAGCAGATGGGGCTAATAAAACTGAAACAATGATGCCGATAAGATTGATAAGAAATAAGATCATCGGGTTACAAACAGACTACTAGGGATGACATTACATTTATATATTCCAGATGCAAAGATTTAGAACGCACCGAGAAGGTTGGAATAACGAGCACTTTTTATATGTTTTGAAAAAATACACAAAGACTTATGATATATATTAAGTTTTCCCAGATATATGTAAAACTTATAGAAATAGAACAGAGATGGACTTGTATCAATCGATATCGAGTATCGAATAATTTCCTAAATCAATTCAAATTTGTTCGACCACTTGGGCTTGGATTTATGCATAGATCGTAATTTTTGGAATATTTTGATGAAGGATGACAACCTGAAATTTTTTGCCTCTAAAACGAAGGCTATTAAATATAGATAAGGCTGGACAATAACCCTTTTACACCTAACTCGGGATTTTATGAGGCAGTTGCTACATAAAAAAATTTTTCTTTTTTTATATATATTAAGAAAAATCAGTTCAAGCCTCTAATTTGAAAATGGAAGGAATGAAATGGAAGGTAGACGTATGACATCTTATGGTTAACCTTGACAAGTTGTAAAACGTGGACCCATTTTTTAAATCTATGGGTTCAATAACAGTTACAGCTATTAGTGTCAAAAGAACAAAAATTGAAGTTAATTTCACATGTACTTTGGATATTTACGATTTAGGAATTATGGTTTCTAAGATTTCTAACGTCACTAATTTTCGTGTAACAATTTAGTTGAATTGTGAAGTGAAGGATCATTCTTTTTAAAATTTCTATTCTTATTTATGGAAAGGTAGGGCAATCCGTCACTCTATAAATTTTCGATACATTAGAAGCGTGTCTATTGATGAAGATTCAAAAAACGTTTCGTTTTTCATCCATTTTAAGGGATATATTAGGGATATATTAGTTTGGGGAAAAAGAAATCCATCCAATCTTATATAAACTTCAGGACTTTATTTGACATTTCGAATTGAAAAATAATGGATTTCTTTTTCCCCAAACTAATATTACATTTTTTCTGAAAGATAGAAATGCGTTTCAGAGACGAGACATGGAAGTGTGTATTTTTTTTTGTCAGGAGAAGTTAATCTCTCTTTTTTATTTGTATGTATTCGTATTTATTTTTTGATTTCTTTAGTGCATTCAAACTCACGTTGGAAACAGAAGAAGAAAGATCTAATATATGTAAAAAGTTGTGGCCACATGTCTTGCCATCATCATGCCACACTTTGGAAAAAGTTTTACAATTATCGCAGACTTTTTTAAATTAATTTGTAAATCATTAATGAGTCCATTGATTAACGAATGGTGTCGTGCTCGCTTTTGTTTCTCTCTAAGAACAACAAATTGATAATGTTTTTTGTGTTACTATTTACTATACATTCCCAACAACAACAATAAAAGCAACAAACTTGTGCCTCAGGTGTAATATTACGTATGTTTTGTTCTTTTGTCGCTTCTGAACAGAAATTTAAGCAAATTTGTTCAAGATCGTATTGCTTATACAAGGATTAGGATCATGTTGCTTATACAAGTTTGTCTTTCTTGCTACTAATTTGAAAATAAATATATACGTAGAGTTTTAATTAAATGATTTTTTACAAATTTACACATAACACTTTTGCCAAATGCCAAACAAACTATGAGCTCGTGTTGGTTTTTCGTCCATTCAACAAGAAAGCAAAGTGTCTAGATGTTTAACGAATACTTTTTCGTGGTTATAAGCCCCTTCACTGTTTTTAACATCTCTCAGAACTAGATACTGGACGTTCGACACATTTTCTTCTAAATTGCTTATATACATTATTTAGAATAAAAAATTCACTTTCAAAGGATGCGATAAAAAAAAGTGAACTGATCTCTAAGTTGTACTTTCAATTCAAATGTTTAGAAGTTACAATTTAAGTTAATAGTTAATCATTTCGTTATTTAGATACGCTGGAGGTACGAAGGAGGAAATCATCTAAAAAAAAAATGATTTTTTTTTGGGCGAAAACGATTTTGAAGGTTCTCAACAAGTTATTTCTAAGCATTGTCCGGTATAAGGGAATATGCATACAGACATAATAATCTATTATATATCACGTACATCTTGCGGGGCTTGATGTAAGATCCCCAATATAGAATCTTCTAATTTCTATTATATTTTTAATAATATTTTCATTTAATCACAAAGTATAGATGGTCTAAATAAAACATCGAGCATCTATACACCACGACTACTAGTTCAAATCATTCCACTATAAAAGTACATTTACATTATGGAATATTCATATTCATATTCATATTCATATTCATAATAAATAATTGTAACAGAAAATTTATATTTTCTTTACAAAATAGTGAAGTGAACTATGCGCACATCAATTTTTATTAGTGCTGAGCACTCCTTATAAGTAGGATAGTACGTCATGTCTAAAATTGTGTCTAATTACATGACTACAATTATATTTAACCGATGCAAAAAAAAAAAAAACCTACCTAATAAAAGCACTACGTCTATACGTGTATTGTGTGATTGTCATCCATGTGTAAAGAAGCTTCTTAAAATGCAAGACTGTGTGCAGAGCCTTAACGTTTGTAATGTAACAATAGTATACGAAAAAAAAAAAAATGGTTTTTTTTTTTTTTTTTATATATATATATATATATTAAAAATATATATTAACATATATAAATATAACAATAAGTTTTAAATAAGATTTTTTTACATAAGTCGTTTTTTTTAAAAAAAAATGGTTTTTTTTTTTTATTTTTTCTTCGCGGTATTCTATGAACGCATGCAATCAATTTGATGATGACGCCGATTGCTGATTTAAGCGGCGCTTGGACACAACTACCATTGTAAAGCAACAAACAAGCGAACTTAATTCTTAAATTACAAGTTCTTGGTAGCGTTTATGTGAAGAAGTTTATTTACCTAAATTCAACACGATTTGTGTGAATTCCCACAGGTATAAATAGCCAACCGCTTGGTGGATGGACGGACATTTGATGGGTCGGGTTAGATGATACAATCACAAATTATTCAACCATAATCGCGTACAACAAACAAACATTAGTAAGCGACTACAATTCGAGCCAATTCAATTTTTTTTTTTTTTTTTTTTCTTTTTTAGCGAAAGCAATAGGATGGGAAAATTCACTCTGTGTACCGCACAACTTGATTTATTTAAGCTACCAAAACACCTCATGAACAAAGCTGTTTTCTTTGCATCTTGCTGTGCTACTCCACCCCTGGGAGCAGTTCAAGTTGTCCTAGTTGATATGTAGGCATGTTTATGCACGTTCACAAACACACACACACACACATACACATCCGAACACATACTTATACGTGTACGCTAAGATATTCTCTCACAAAGTTTATGTATAAAACTTAACGTGCTTATGCTTGTAGGTTTATTGGGTCTGGGTTAAGCAGATGCTACAACGTGCATTGAAACGACGAAAAAAAACCGAAAAGCAATATCTTTCCAAAGCAAAAATAATGCCTGCCACAGCCCACAGAGCATAGACGATTGCAAGCAGTGAATGTTGATGTACCACTTCATAAAATATCATCAACTGTCGCAATTTACCATCCATTTTCGAAGCTGATGCCATTCGTATAAATGTACGTACATACTAACAGCGAATACAATTTTACGCCATTCTAATCTCTAATAATACAAGATTCCACGTTCTGTCAATGCATCTTGTGCATACATATACGATTTTAAGTTTGTGTGCATTTATGTGAGAAGGTCACAAAGCGATGCAAAGCTTTATATATGCTTTGTGTGTGTGTGTGTGTGTGTGTACACAGTGGAGTAAAGAAATAGATAAATCACATTCCATTTCTGAAATAGACACTTTTTGCTAAAGCATTAAAAGTTTAATGTTGGAGCAGAGTTAAATACGTTTTTTCACACCATTCTTGCCAATGTAGGCACATGCTGTTGCTGCTCAACCTCAAAGAAAAGAATATATACAAGAAATTGTCAAATTAAGAAATATTTTCATAGTTACTATACTTTTATACTATACTTTTTTTATACTTTTGTGAATCTTTGACAAATTCTATATCATTGGTCGTATCAAAAGTTGTCCTAGTGATGTTATTTAATCTATAAGTATCTCTACTCTTCTACTCTTAAGTGGATTTTCTTTCTTTTTAATCAAATTTTGTGCAGAAACTTGTCGGGACTAAATGTCAGGAGTTACATGTAAACATAAGAAATATTAAACATAACAAAGGATCGAATTTTACTTATATTATAAACATGATTTTATATCCCGACAAACAACGCTGATATAAATCCCATCTTATTCTATGAAAGTCTATAAATCTCTTCTATGAAACAGAGAGCTTCTTATGCTCTCGTAGTAGTATGAAAGTCGAATTTACAGTTTCGTAACATTGTTTGTTCTTCTGTTGATAATCTCGCACTGTTTGCCAGGCCATGCTCTATTTATATTGTCACCAAATAATAATAAGTGTTTATATCCCGTCATTTTTTATTGTGGCCGCTACAAAAGACAAAATCTTCTTCTTTTCTTTATCTATACTATTCTCTAAACATTTTATCTTCTTCTAAACGAATCTTGAATATCATGAATTTTTCCAGCAGAACAAAGAGGAGGAGGGCAACAGATATGCTCAAATCTGCTTACAGCTCATATGGGTCTTTAGGAATTATTAGTATAGAAACTTTCGTTCATTCTTTCTTTAAATACTATAACAAACTTAGTATACCGTGTCTTTCACTTTTTTTTTTCTATCGTGAATTTATATAAATTGTGAGATATTTAAAACGACCAGTTGGCGAACTAGCAGCTGTTAACCCACTACGCATATTTAACTGTAATGCAAGAAAAAGATATCAGCGAACTATTCTATGTTTACACTTTCATTCCAATGTATTGCACCGATACAGTATTTCATATAGAAGAAGAAGAAGAAAAAGAAGCAAATTAAGTTTAAGAGTACAACTTGGAAAATTTAACTACGTACATATGTTTCAGATACTGTTTGGCATGAACGAGGCAGATGCCTTTTGAGGTTATGTGAAAGGTCAAGTTCGTGACCAAATTCAACATTTTACTAAAAAGTCTAGTCATCATTTTACACCGTAAAGGCCGCAAAAAAAAAGATGCCTTACTAAATGAATCGACACACATATACAAACACAAACACATATACAAACACAAACACATA
>KK351065.1:557399-568255 GCA_000671755.1 Glossina brevipalpis | reverse complement strand
CACACACACACACACACCAATACCCATATTTCTAAAGTTCAGTTATACTGTACCTGCAATCCCTTTACATAGAATTTAGTTTATATATATACATTCAATATTATAATTTCAAATATAGAAGTGTACTAAATGCATACGAATATATTATAACACACACACAAACACAAGTATAATGGTCTATTACGTCATGTAAAATTTCTATTAAACAATCACTCTCATAGCAACCGAATAATTTATGTAAGCATAATAAGGCACACACACAAATACGTCATGGAAAGTTTTTAGATTTTTGCGTAGCAACATATTATCTCTCGTATTAAGCACATTCAAATACGTTCGTATGTGTAGTGGAAAATGATCAGCGAGTCATTTTGAAACGACTCAAAGGCATTCTTAGGTGTTTCTCACCAGCAAGGCATTTACATTATCACAGTGTTAGCAGCAATGCTGTGTGGTGAACCTCAGCTATAAAAATAACAGTCGATAAGCAAAATTCTCTCAGTTTACTAGCAGTAGCCAACCAAACACGTATGTGTGTGACATTTCTTCCTCCCTCCTTTCCTTTGCTTATCCTTGATGCAGTACGGGAACGGTAGATATATGCCAGCGGATTGGCGCTCGCGTCTTGCTGTTCTCCAGACTGTCCAAGATTCTTCCCTTATCTCTTTCGAACTGGATAGACGAACAAATATTAGCTTAACTAGTTGCTGAAGTGTCCACGTTCTCTCCTGTGTTGGTTTTCCTTTTTGTCTTATCTTTTTGGATTTCCTTTCTGGTCCTTAGTGTGCTTTTACTCTCTTGATAGCTAAGTAGCCATTATTATTGGTCAGATCCTGTATGTTGAATTGCTGGCCGTTCGCTACAAATCCCCATATTAAAAGTGTGCTCTTCTAGTTCTTCTAGGCCGATAATTTATATTCTAATCTCTTGTTCTCTTTAAGAAAAATTTCTTCACCCTCTGTATATTTTTCTGGTGGAAATAGTTTTGCGTTGTGATAAGGAAGGTCTGGCTCTTGCTTCTTTGACGACTTTTTTTATAGTTGCTTCTCTGTCGTTCTCTAATGGAATGGGATCGCCACTTACGCGTCCCCTAAAGAACGTATCTATGGGTACCGTACCAGTATGAATAGTGGGATTGTATTCCTTTACTGATCTATCGAACAATTCTTGGAAAGAACATGGTGGACGTGTTCACTTTGAAGGCAACGAATAATGTCTTGTAGTGTGGAGTGACATCGCTCCACTTCGAGCAGCAAGTCACGTGTTCTTCACGTCTTGTCCCCAACGATTACTGTATGTTTGCGTACTTCTAGACAATACCCAACGGATCATATGACGACATCATTGCGGAAACGGAAGCGTATCTTGAGGATCGTGCCAAATTGCGCTATAAAAAAGGCGTCGTGACGTTAAAGCAGCGTAGGAATGATTTTATCAGTCTTGAAGTAAGTTATTTCAAAGTATGAATTCGAATTTTGCAAAAGAAAGGTATGGGTTTTCGTTGCCTATGTAAAGCAGAAACAAACGAAATACGTGTTCTTTGGCATTACACTAGCTTCCAGATAAGTCCAGTGGTCACGCTGACCATACAAGTTTGGATGAGCGTTGGGACTCATGGGAAAGTTCGGTGTACATGAATGGACTCTTCATGTACATACGGCTTCTTAACGGTTTCCTCGAGTGCTCATGGAGGCAGATACCAAAAAATCCCAATAACGTATACGTTGAAGAACAAACAGTCGAACAAATGTTTACGAAGTTGTCGTGTCGTATGTTTGTCTTCGGCTAACGATTGCTGCCAGTACATATGTTACAACGTTAAGTACGCTTTTTGATAGACGTCGTAGAGAGACGTACAGAGAGACGTCGTAGTTCTGTAATGTTATTTTATTTGCTGGAAATATTAGGATTCCTGCTACATGACAATACAAAATTTCTGTCGGTGTCTTAGACAATTTAGATTTCGACAACTTATCGTATAGATTGGCCATGGTATTACCATTGATTCGGTTGTGTAATCGTTCGTGTGTGTTTAGAAACGAAGAAGATAATTGAAGATGATTGCTGGAATTAGCCCTCTTGTCGTCCTGGAAATATATAGAGCTCACGTGGACAAAGTAAAGCAGCTCGCTTATCCCGAACGTCGAAGCAAATTCAATGGTGCGACTATTGAATTTTTCAAGGTATACTCTTTATGGTTGCTGTCCTGACGGACTACCTGATCAAAGGATGCGATGGCTTGACATAGTTTCAAGTAGTGTCAAATGACTTAGGATATTTTTGAGATAATAACAACGCACTTTCCCTGCATCCGTTGATTGAGCTGATTTCCTTCAGCCCATGACTTGCTAAAATGGGTTTTAAAACAGTGGTAATGTACTTCCCGTAAGTCTGTTGGGTTGACTTGAAACCGCAAATGAGTACTGACAGTAATATAGATATATATAATATAGAATTGTAGCTCTCGTACGTCTACTGGATTGATTCGAATCTGTTAGTGCATCACTGGCTTTTCTTGAGGAAGAGTAACAATGCGCTCCCACTACTTCTCTTGAATTAGAACTCGATCTGATCTGATCGTAACGATATGTCACTGACAGAGCGGCGAGAAAATTTAACAGTGCATTACAGAACTACACAATCAGTTATTCCGTTAAATGGATAATTGGCGGCTCAGCTTGTGGCGAGAGCTCTTGGTTATTAAATGTCTAAGCACAGCTCAAACGCAGTCTTAGTTTTGGTTTAACAATATAACGAATGATTTGAAACAGAAGTCAAATTCAAATATTGGCTCGGAGTTATCTGGAGTATTTTAAAGATCGTTTATTTTATGAGGACCCGTCGAGTCATGTCCACTCACGTCTCCTTACGTTATAATAATTTGTTCGTGTCTCTCTGAACTTCCGAATTTGGGCGATCGTAAATTTTTCTCTCAACTTTTCAACTTTTTTTTCTTGGTACCGATACCTAAAATTCGAAAGTTCTTTTTCAAAATTCACAAATGTTACTGATTAACCTGTTGCATCGGACATAGCAATATACATGGCGATGGTTATCTTGTTGTAGCAAAACATCTCAGTGTCGTTAGTTAGCGGTAGTGTTTTTATTAACTTGATTTATATATTTAACATAACCTACATTCTCGTGTATGATCTACGAAACAAAGAGAAAAAAAAACAGCAAACAAAAATAATTTTTTGTTTTTCAATTTCATGGCATGTTGCTAATAGCTATGGTGCAGCATAATGAAGAAAGTCAAGCTGAATGATCTGCAAAGTTTGTCTTTCTTCGAAATAATTTATACAAAATTTATTTAAATGTTTATAAAATCAATAAATAATTTATCTTTTCAAAAAAAAAAAAATGCTGCAGAATTCAAGGACTTCAGGTTCATTGACTTTATTGTTGGTGATGGATGCTGCTACCAAATAAATGGGTAGAAGGTCATAATTTTGTTTATAAGATATATATTGGTTGGAGTATCATAACACAAGATCTGGTAATATAGGTTTGTTTGTTTGTTTTTTTTTTTTGTTGGGTTTTTCCTCGTCTTGGTCATGGGAGTGAGAAAACAGCGAACGGGTTGTAGTTCGACTGATGAACGCTAGTTCATTTTCAGTGCTGCTAGATTCAGTGATTCCTTTTTTTTTTGGAACAAATTTCACAAGGAGAAAAAAAAATTTAAAACGGCCTCACCTTTTTTACTTTTTCTCAAAAGTTGAGTTGGATAAAGCGCCAAGAATAAAATTGTTGTTTTCATACAGAGTTGCCGTTGTACTTTTAATGCTTTTATGTGTAGTTACATAAAGTGCCTCTGGGAAAATATTAATTTGGATGACCCTCTAATGCATTCAATTAAGAAGCTTGTATTATAAAACTTTTCATATAATTTATTTTTTGCTTTTTAGTCTATCACTCCGCACTCCGCTTTCCAAGCCTTGTTGCTTAATATCTCTGTCAAAGGATCGTTAAAAACATTAATTCGCAACGTTTTGGCGTCCGCCATATTCAATGTGGAATTAACGTACATGGGTTGTTGCGTTCTCCTCTCAAAGTCCTTTTATTTGGTATACATGTCAAAAAAGAACCTCGCAGGATTTCCGAAGTAGAAGGAATCAATTTAATTCCTTTTACATAACCAAAAAGGCTTTAAAGGGAAAATTTTTTCGGCAAATTTTTCCTAGTCTTGGCTGGATATCAATCCGTTTATGGAGTATTGATTATGTCCATCTTCCGATTTCTTTTACGATTTTACAAGAAGCATCGTTTACTTTTTTTTTATGATTATCTGAATAATTTACGTAATTTACGTATGAAAGCAACAACTTGACTGAATGAACATCCGTCTTAAACCTTCAAATAATTTTCATCCAGTATAGAAGAAGTTCAAAATATTTTAAAACATAAATCATGCAATCGCTTCATTATTGAACCGACGACATGCCATGTAGAACAGATGCATTTGGCGAAAGCAGCTGATTATTGTATGAGTTTTGAATTGAAAATATGCGAAGGTTTGTAACATCCATATATGTATATACATATATATATATATATATATATTTAAAGAAGAACTTTTTGTCTTTTTGTTCTTTTGAACTGAATTTTTCACAGTAAAAAATATGCAAACAAAACGGATCTAGGTTTTGTATGAATAAACCAAATGGTCACAATAACTGATACCGTAAACTAAAATTTTTATTACGCTCCGAAACAATACGTCATTGACTACTGGAGCCACTAGTGGTGATTTGTAACGCTTTATGCTCTTAACTCAATAAGGCTTCCTTGCTTTATACTTCGTTTCATACGATTATTTCATTTTGCGTATATATGAATACTGTGCACAGATATGCACATGTGCACGAATAAGAAGTAAAATTATTTATTTATTGTTCGGCTGACTGTATGTACGTGTTGATGTTTTTAGCATGTTAAACGTTAAAAAAAGTCTTAAGTAACTAGATGTGTTCGCTTGTCGATTGTTTCTGCTTTGGATATGGGCATTTGTACACCTAAAGTTTTTCTCTCTTGCCTGTGGGTGTTGTTATTCTTTGTTTTGTTACTCGTAATGGCATCTTTGACATTTTAGTGCTTGTTAATTGCGACAAAATCTGCTACAAAGCCTTTCAAGCTCTAACAATGTAATCAGAGGATGTATTTGCGGTCAGCTAAAAAGCTAAGTTTGAAGGCAACCGAATTGCCTATTCATATATATATATATATATATATTCCTGTTCTACAAATTGATTTTAAAGACATCTGCTTTCTGTATCCGCAAATTTCCATTTTTGGTTATTCTAAAAAATCAAGTTCCAAATTTAGGCAAGAACTCGCTATTGATAGTAATCTTAATTACATGAATTAGAAAAGGAATGAATTGCAGTCGATTTGCAGTCGATTTGCAGTCGATTTGCAGTCGATTTGTGCTCATATTCCATTGTTTTCAAAGGTCAATCACATTATTATTGAATTGACTAAGTAAACGTAAGAGAAGTAAAGAATTCTAATAAATAAATTAATAGTCCAGTGAACTCGTGTTTATCGGATTTGTTTTTGATGTAATCGAGACCTAATTGTAGAAATCACTTTTATGATGATAAACTTATTTATGTGTGCAAAAATTGATAATTGTTGAGGCAACTTGCATCTTTTTCTGCCCTTGGTATGCTTGAACATTTTTTGTGATTTTCGTAACAACAGACGACACTTGCTTGCCTATTGAGACAAGTTTACTTAAAACACTTTCAATTAAAATTTGATTTAGATTGAAAACATCTTTGCTATCAATTGTCAAATGTTGTCGTAAAGACCGTTGCTTGTTGACAATTCGAAAATGGGGAGCATTGGTACGTCCGAGCGATCTGGCTTTAATTGAAAATATTAATGTTCATTATTACATGATTGAAACTTTGCTTAGCATTGGAATAGTTGAAGTAATCGTAAGCAGAGCCGCTTGTCATGTATTTCTAGTCAATTTTCTTTTAAAAAATTTCTTTTGTGCACGAGGGTAAATATAAGACATTAGATATGGAGATGATTGTGCAGGGATTCCTGTCAATTTAATCTTATTTTTGTTTGTTTTAATGCTAAATTATACATAAAATATGTTTATTATGAATAAATTTCGATAACCAGTTGCTGTGTAATATAAAAAATATACAAATAAATACATAAAATATATTTATCTATTAAGAAATATTATTGGAAAAAATCTGTAATAAAAAAACTGGTAAACATACCTAATTGGAGAAAATGCAAAACTATAACTTTAAAGAAAAGTGAATTAAAGAACAAATATTCTTTTGATTAATCTTAATAATTGTCGAGGAAGTGAAAGGGTGATGATTTAATAAGAAAATTTGGGCATTTTTTAGGAGTAAAATTATTGTAGAGGCCAAATATTAAATTAATTAAAAAATTATTAAACAAATTAAATAGTATGAACAGACATGGTAATGATATAAACAGAAGGTCGTTACGTAACTAACTTTTAAAAATTTACATTAACCTTTTGAAAGATGATTTGTGATAATCAATTTCATTAGCATCATGTAATAGTACCGCTAACTTTCCAATAGAAAACGGGAAATTTTCCAATATTGTAATGAAATTAGATTAGCATTTTGCAAGATTTTAATTCAGAAATTTCTACTTTCTTAAATAAATTTCTTATGTTTAATATATATAATTACATTTTATTTCTTATATATAAATATATATAAACATATTATGCATAACAAAAGGCACAAATTTTAATTGCTAAGTTTGAACAATATATTTACGTATATGTATATTTACCTTTTACAACTGTTTTTCTTACAAATATCACTTTGAGACAAATAATGGAGTTCATACTCAAATACTTTTGAATTTGTTCTAACTGACAACTACTTTGGTTTCACCGAATTTGACGTAAAAAGGGAGCACAAAAAGTGAAAATCACCAACTAAGCTTGCTCACATGATGCTTTAGTATCAACTTCTATGTTATATCACCTGACAACTGATGACCCCCCAGAGTAAATTTGGAACTGTAGTAAAATCGAATTTAAAAGAATATAATACAACTCCACCAGCCAGCTGAACTCAATTTTGGAAAATTGTGTATTTTGGACATTAATAAAGACCACAAAGAATAATAAGAGAACAAAAGAAAATTTAATATGATTCCAAAAATGTTTTTATTAATGAAAAAATGTCTTTATTATGTCTGAAAATTAAACTTTTCCAGTCAATTGTTTGTCAATTATTTATTCATTAAATTGCTTTTTTACATTCACATTTGGTCTAGTTATACTGCTTGCGGCGGAGGCCTTTCAGTTGAACGTATCTTGCCGGAGTGAGTCCGATACTGTAGTTTCCTGAAATTTTTAAAATTTAATTTTTTTTTTTAATACTTAAATATTGGAATTCTGGCAGTTTTGCTTTCATGCCAAAAGATTTGTTAAAAATATGCTTTTTTTCTGGCATTATAGTGGTATTATCCCTTAATACGCACATCATGCTTGTTGTGTATTTAAGTTAACTTGGATTTTTAAAGCTTGCTACGGTCTTCAAATTAAACTAAATGTTTCTGGTATTCTCAGTTGCCAAAGATTTTGTGCTTGGATTGATTTACATACTTGATTCAAGTCTCAGGATGAATGTAGGTAGGAGTTGCCTATTTTCTCGTGTCAATGCAGAACATTAAATGTGCAGTGAACAATGGTGCAAATATAAATACAAATTTAAAGACAAATATAAATGTAAATATAAATATAAATATGAATTCAAAATAGTTTTCATATTTGTCTTACACATAGCAGACAATTGCTATAAACAAAATGACATCTTCTGCAATAGAAATAGCAGAGGAATGCAAAGGAAGGAGAATCAATCATGTGAGAGTGGTAGCAATAAGACAGAGAACAGACAGCAAGTCATCGTTAAGTTAATTTCTTTGATTTAAAAATATGCAAAATAATTACAATATAATGCCCATGAATAAATAAATTAATTTATTCAACATAATATTTTCTTTTCACTTTCGAATTTATGTGCGATAAGATGCTCAACGTAAACGTGTTGCCTGCAGTCACCATCCATGGTTTAACCGGTCTTACTTATAGTTATTATTATAATTCGCTACTACAGGCAGCTCGCGTCGATAGCTGAAAACCGTTGTCTTTAATAAATCATTTTACTTTTCAATTTTTGTCATAATCATAGTTGTGATAACCTTTCCTTTATTTTTTGTACATCACTTAAGTTGTAGTGGAAGGCACGTTAAGTTTTTGCGGATATATGTAACTCCTCTGAATTGATTGAAGCTTGTTTGTCCGTCTGTCTAATATTCATTCAAATATTTTTGTCTTCAATCTATCCACCTAGCTTGACGAAATTTGGCATACTGTCGTGTTCAAGGATGAACGATAATGAGTATGAACTCGATCGGGCAATTTTTACGACTACAAAAAGGCTCATTTGAAAAGTCTTTATAGGAAAAAAAAATTGAATTTCTAATATTTTTAGTATCAACTAGTATTTTGACAATTGAAATAGACATAAAAAATTTTGATTGAAATGGATCTTCTTGATTACGTTCCATATAATAGTTGCTATGAAATTAGGCAAAAATGCCGAATTATTATTGTGATGAAAATGTTAATAATTTACCATAAAAGTTGGCTGTACTATGACAGAAATATTTAAGAAATAAATCTTTAGATCTTTAAAAGAGATCTTAAATTTGTAAATTTAGATTATGGCAGCTCACGCTTTAGGCTATCCTTCCTAAGGACTTCCAGTATGTCTCTACATAGAAACAGAGCATGATTTTTAGCATTTTGTCACGAAAGCAAATTAAGAACTTCGTTAGCTGATGTAGCATATTTAAAGATCGGCTTTGCCCGTTTTTACTTCTCTCCTATGAAATAAATTTTATTCAATAAGTTGGTTCCTTTATAAATTTTTCATTGTACTTAAATATCTAAATTATTTTTCTATTCATTCCTACGCAAGTATTGTTCAGCATTGTTTTTTTTTGCTCCGCAGCCACGTTATCGGATGATGTGTTCTGTTTTTCTTCAATATATTGAAGAATTTTAATGATCGATGATTTTTAATTTAATTTAATTTAATTTCTTTTTTTTATTAAAGCATTAATTTACAATCTAAATAAGTAATTGTGATGGGTAGGTGATAAATATTGCAGAGGTTATTGGCCCCCCATGGGACCAATATAATACATATATATAATATGCTAATAAATAAAAATACACGTTTTAAAATTAAGAGGATACATCGAATAATTAACGAACAAGTATAAGTTAACCGCTAAGTGGAAGATCCAATATATGGCGACTTTTTAATTTTCTTATCTCATTGGATTCATCTAAAAGACATGTTGCCAAAGTATTTACAAAGATTACTTAGTCTGTTAAGATATTTGGAAGAAAGTTGTTGAATTTTATTTTTACCAAAAAAAAATATTTATTTTTTATTTATTTATTTTTTTTTTTTTATTTGAAACTTTAGTTTTTTGTTTAGTTTATTAATCATTAATAATAACAATTACAGTTATAAAATAACAATCGTCGCTTTATAATAATTAAAACTGTAGGTGCCAATAAACCTTCAAAGTCTCTTGCGGCAAGATTATGAACAATAATGTAAATTAAATTTAATTTAAAGTCCCTACAGCCAACTTAAACGCCCTCGGGCTTACAACAATCTTAATAGCAAATCGCAATGAATTCCACAACTTTACCGCATAAACAAAAAACAATCTTGATGATGACAGATACTTAGAGTCAGGCAGGATTAAGTTCGTCGTCCATTCCGACTTGGCGAATTGTTGTTTCCCATACAAATATCGTGATGGTTGAGTACGGATTGGCTTACGGAGGAAAACTATATATATAATATTAAGGTACGATGGAAAGTCGAAACTCTAAATTTTCACCAAAAACTGAGATATCCTATCATATTTGCGTTTGTTGTAAACATATCTTGCACACTTATTAACGATAGCTTGCATCTTTTTGCTGAAAACAAAGTAAATTTTTCCATATACGATAGGTCCATAAGATGTAAGTTGCACAATTAGGCATTTAATCAGTCGCAATTTGGTGAACATAGGGACATAGAATGAAGAGAGCCACAATTTTCTTAGAATATAGTGAGCACGCATTGTCGTAAAATTAACAAGATATTCAGAACTTAAACGAGAGTTGATCTCAAAACCAAAACCAGAAGCAGCACTAATTAACTCGATATCTTCACCCATCATTTTAACCAGTAGTGATAAAGATTGAAAATTACAAGGAACAGATGAAACGATCATGGGTTCAGCTTTGCTGGAATTTAAGATTAAGCTATTTGCATCAGACCAAAGAGCAATGCGATTTTAATCATCGCTAATACTTCGAACCAGCTCGTCCAGATACCCACGCTGGTTAGAAAGATAAATTTAAGCATCATCAGCATATCACTGAATGTGACAGTTGTGACAGCAAGCAAGTAAGTCATTGGTAAAGGTACAAAATGAAAAAGATCCCAAAATCATGCTTTGCGATACCCCAGAAACAATCAATTTTCGGTTAGATAAGCAGTTCCAAATTATTACACGTTGATATCGACTCACCAAATAGGACTTAATCAGATTGATCGCAAAAGTTCCGCAGTTAAAATGATAATCAAACCTATGCAATAATAAATTATGATTCAAAAGCCTTCGAAAAATCAATCGTAACCAAGATAGTCCACGTTATCGTGTTTTGGACGAATATCCTCCGACGTCGTTTTAAAGCTATGCTCAAGTTTTTAATCAGATAGATTCGCATAAAGTAATTTCTTCATGTTCATTTTAGAGAG
>KK351065.1:516161-556825 GCA_000671755.1 Glossina brevipalpis | reverse complement strand
TATTTATTATGTTTTTTGTATTTCTCTTAAAAACATGCATACTAGGTACTTACCAAGTCCACTAAGTAGTTTTGACATATATATTGTGAAATGCAATAAGCAGTTTTTTCAGTTATTATAATGCCTGGTTAGGAGGTTATAATTTGTACTGGCTGTAATTGAGAACCAGAAGTGCTCTCAAAATTTTTAAATACGCCGAAGAGATCCTTTTGAAGTCCATGTTCTTTGATCAATCATCAATCATCGTATCATCACTTTTTTTTATAAATTATGTTATTGTATAAATACGACCCTTTCAACGTCTTAAATTACACTAACAATGCGAAATTGACACAGTTGTCATTTCCAAACGTATGCAGTGACATATAAAAATTATTTTCTACCTAAAGTTCAGTTTTTATGTATGCACATATAAATCCTGCATAAATCAACTTAGTTGATGGGTTGTAACGTTTTTTATTTTTTTGATACGCCTTTCGTGATTTCCTTCCTATTTGACGTAAATTGCGAAATATTCCAATATTCTCAAGATTTTAATTGCAAATCAAATCATTCAAAAAAATTTAGTGAGTGACATACTGCGCAATATTATGTGATGTAAATTTGTAATTTTCAGATGTCGAAATCATTTCCTGAATTCTGCGAACTCTCAGAAATCTCGTCATCATAAAACTTAAATGTTTAACACTTAAAAGCTGCTTGCAATTGGAGACAAGTGAATCACATATGCTTATATATATAGATATATGTACATATATATATATAAATAGTGCATAATAATATATAGCTTATGTATATATGTAATGCACATAAATATTTACATTAGATATTCATATTATAGAATATTGTGTATTATGCTGCAGGAATTAATAAATAAAATTTCAATCGAAGATATTTTGAGTCGCGGTTCTAATTATGTCAAGTAATTTTTCTTATATTAAAATTTAAACCGTGTGAACTGCTGGTTATTTATATTTTATATTCTATTTCTATTTCAAAAAATTAATTGTCAGGCTCCACAGATTCAAATAATTCAGCGTCAGGCAAGACTCGAATCAATTGTTAATAAATCGAAAACTATTTCCTTTATCGTTGTCATTTATGAATTAGTGCAAGTTGAACGACAAAGCAATGATTACGATAATTCACTTCAGCCGAAGACATCCCAATACAGTTTAAATGTAAAATAAAACTTTTACAAAACATTTATGCACAAATTTAGAGAAATATTCAAGTTTAACAATCGAAAGTTGAGCACTTAACACGACGTGAATTGCTCCAAACTCATTTATTGTCTTTTGATTCAACGATAAAAATAATTGGTAGTGTAGTGTAGCGCGAAAAAAACAAAACCTTGAATAAATGAATAACGCAAACACGATCTTTTTGTTTAGTAAATGACCGAACGATGTAAAGTGACTTCTTTACATAAAAATGTTCACAACTTCTTATGTTATTGTTGTCAATTACAGTTTTTATTAAACGCAAACGATTTCTGTGTTCATATATCATGCAATAAATGGCATTGCATCCATGTTAGCGCATCTACGACTAAAATTGGATATATGTAGATGAAGAAGATTTCATTTTCCCACGATCCCAAATATGCATGTTTGGAGAACTGTCACCCATGCACTACCACTTCAAGAGAAGTAAGCTCACAACATCATACAATATGTGAAAAATACAGAATTTTATATTTTTTAGAATAAATATACTTTTTTTTTTGTTGGTAAATGGTAAGGGGCTAATGTAGCAGCTTAAAAAAAGGGATTTTTTGATCATTTTCTTGGGATGGAAGGATAGAATAATAATATTTGAAAAGGTAATTCGGCGTGTATTTATCTATTGAAAAAATTTGGTTAGGAAAATATTAAAAATGAATAATACCAAAGCCACTCTCGTGAGGCATCTTCACTTCAAAGGGTTGTGCGACACGCGGCGTAACCAGAACAAATTTGAATTAAAAAAAAAAAACATTTAATGTAAAAAATGTTGTAGGGGTCTTCTAAATCATTAATTTTTGCGTACTTGACAAGTGTTTGAATGAAAAAGTCCAATTTTCGGCCAAAAAGTCATTCTTTATACCGTAGACCACTTGCGGTTCAGGGTATTATAAGTCTGTATGGATGTGAGTAACACCTCAAAAGACTTGAGGCAGAGCCGCTTCTTATTACACCAATTGATTTAGAAGGCTTTCCCTGTCTATCCCTCTGACTGTATGTCTGTCAGATGTCTGTTCATGTCTTCTTGTGTACAGGACGCGATTTTTGAGATATTTTGACGAAATTTGATGCCCCGATGTGATGTTAGTCCAAGACGAACTCTATTGAAAATGAATTCAACAGTAGTATTTTTACAACCACTCTCCACATAACGCCCAATTTGAAAGTCTTTATGTATGTATAACAAAAATCGGTAGTCAGTAGTATTTTCGTACATAAAATGAATGTGAAAAATTTCAACCGCATTCGACTATTTTTTCAACCAAATGCCATATAACCTTTCTTAAGGACAGTAAACGTTTATATGATAAAAAAGATTTACTTCTATGATATTCGATGATGAAAATAATTGATGAAAGTAACAGTAACTTGACATAAAATTAAATTGTTCTAGGTTTGAACTATGTAGGTTTTTTTTTGGTTGCCACTGAATACAAGGGCTCTGATGAAAAGTAAGCCTTCGTTTGTATGCCGAGAGTGTCTAATATTTAATATTTCGTGATGAAAATTGGTTCGCAATAGTAATTTGATGTAAAAATTAACTGTACCAGATTTGGATAACGTAGGTCTGCTTTTTGAACAATATTATAATATATTTATAACTATTCGTGTTTTCTCGTGAAAATAAATTGAAGGGTATTTAATGGTTGGGCTTGGCCGATTATAATGGTTTTAATTGGTTTTAATTCAAAATTGTTATGCTTTGTAACGCTTGTAGATCGTATGAATGCACCCAGCTGATCGATATCGTTAGGAAACTCGCATATGGTACTACATACCACAGAATTTTAGCAACTAAAAGAATTGCTATATAAACAGTATAAGATTTTCTCCTTCGAAAAATTTTCCATGCTGTACATATTATCAATGATGTACTCCATAATGGGCGTTACCTATTGATCTCGCATGAGTAGCTCCACATAAAATGTTGCGTTCTAAAAGTGATAAAGTAAAGAATATAATGATACACTAAAACTAATTAGAATGAATATTAAACAGTTTATATATAAAATATTAAAGACTGTTGCTGTAATAAGGGATTGGTCAATAATACCCTGGATCAAGTAAAAAAATATATATGTATTTCAATTTGTCATCATTATTGTCTCCTTCTAGAGTGATAATCAGTAATCAGTAATACTCTTCTCTAAACAATTTAACGATCATTTTATATAAAATATATTCTCAAACTTACAATTTTGTTTTCGTAATGATCTCTTGATTTGATTCAAATCTTTTTGCCTGAAGCTGAGTGCGAGATCGAGAAAACGTGGCGGAAGCAGCACATCGATCTTTTTAGTTCATGTGATTGTTCTATTGAAATCATCGGTAACACGTTGATGTTCCGTTGCACTTCACGAAAATCTCACGCCCACTTGGAAAATAGCTTTCTTATATTCAAGTTCTCAAACACAGTAGTGATGCGTTTAGTAGTTTGATATCTTTAGAGCGTTAACTATCTTTTGCTATCTCACTTTTCTTTTTTTTTACTGATGCTTATATAACTTAAAATCTATTTCGTCCTGTTATGATAAGATTACAATACCTACTATTAGATGCAATAATAAAATATAATAATAAAAGATATTAACAGAAAGAAAAAGGAAAGAAAGGAGAGGAACATATCCCTCACATACATTCGTCGCATTTCTAAATAACTATTTAATATCATGGCTCATTGCAAAGATTAGAAAAATTTGAAAAACTCGTTGAACTCTATAGTTGCTATATAAGTGGCGTAATTAGTGCTTGGATGACTCTCGCTTTAGTTTGGAGGGACATATAGACATTTAAAAAAATGAAATTTTCTAATCAAGAAATTGAATCGAGAATAGAGATACTTTATATTAAAGCGTAACGTGTCGTCGACCGTCACCACCAGGCATTTAATAGTTTTGACGATTTCAAGATTGACACCATTGACCATTATTGCATGATTTAGATGTATATTCGAAAGCCAAAAATTTATCGCTTACATTTTGACCCAGTTCTCACACACCCAACGCGAGATACAGTCCAAACGGCCTGTTGATTTGAAAGGCTTCAAAATTATCAGCAACCCACGAAATAAAATCATCAGCAAATGCATAAGTATTACACGAAGTTAGGTTAACAATGCCCTGAGGGATATCACTGCGTACCTTTAACCTTATTTGTAACAAAATTTTAATGTTAAGTCTTTAAATTAGAACAAAATATGAAAACTTTGCAGTATTATTTTCATTTCTATTCTTCTTCTTCATTTTTTTCTATTTTTTCCAAGTTGTATGTAAAAGAGAATCTTTATTCACATAAACTCTTCAATTTTCATATCATGTCGTATATAGTTTCTAAAATTAAAATAAACGAAATGAAAGAAAAAAATTTCAATAATTTAAACAAAATTGAGCGAAAATTTTGAATTGTTCACACAATTAAATACTACATACCGTTCATTTATTCAAAATTTGAATTTGAATTTGAAATACGAAGAAAGAAAATGTAATCTGAAATTCCGATTTCTATCGTATGTATCATTCGTAAGTAACTAGAAGAAGATTATAGAAAGAGTGAAAACTAGCCGGATTGAGACGATAAGTATGTATATAAGCTTAATTTACCATCGGCGGTTTTAACAGGTGGGCTGAAAAGTTCGTAGGCTGACACATAGATGGTGCTACTAGTATTAAATTCATATGATTTTTAGTTAGCCCGTCAATCGTACAGAAATGGTTTGCTAAATTTAAACGAGACGAAATGAGCATCGAAGACGATGAACGCAGTGGACGCCTCAAAGAGGTTGTTACCGAAGAAAACATCAAAAAAAGTTCACAAAATAATTTCGGATAACCGTAAAGTGAAGTTGATTGAGATAGCTGAGACCCTAAAGCTATCAAAAGAACGTATTGGACGTATCATGGATGAATATTGGAATATGCGAAAGCTCTGTTCAAAGCGGCTGCCGCAGCAAACTCACTATCGACCAAAAACAACAACGAATTGATGATTCTAAGCAGTGTTTGGAGCTGTTCAATCGTAATAAATTCGAATTTTAGCGTCGATATGTGACAATGCATGAAGCATAGCTCTATTTTTTCACATTGGAGTCCAATCGACACTCAGCCGAGTGGACTGCACATGATGAACCGACTACAAAGCATTGCTTCACTCAAAGTGCTATAACTCACATACTAATAATGCAACAGCTGTCAAATGTATGCACGTGTCCTCTGAATGTTAGAGCTAACTAAAAATCATATGGATTTAATATTAGTAACGCCATCTATGTGTCAACCTACGAACTTTTCAGCCCGTCTGATATTTGCATGACATGGAATGTAGGCTGAATATAGACTTTAGCGAAACTCTTATAGATAATGATTTGTTGTTGCTGGTATTGAGTTTTGAGACATTCCGGCTAATTTTTTTTTTTTTTGAACTTTTCGAATTATAACAAATAATTATAAAAATCATAAAATTGTAAAAACAAAAAAAAATTAACAAAAAATAGACAGAAATTTTTGTTAAGTAAAGATGATCAACGGTAGACTAATTCAATGTAAAGTTAAAAAAGAATTAAAGAAAAAAATTACACAAATTTTAACGTCACGACTTTGACGTTTTACTCCTAATCGTTCTGCCAGTAGGCTTCCAACTCATAGTAAAACTATCCGCCTTTTATGATATAATGTTTAGTTCTCAATTCTTTAACGCTTTGCTTCTCTACATACAGTTAAAGTTATTGAATCTGATTTATGTATTACAACAAAGAAAAACTCACCACAAAGTGTGAATGTATCTGTAATCTACGTATTACTTAGTACATTTTGCATATAATCATTTATAAATCTTTTACAAATCAATGTTTATTATTTTAAGCGTAAGTGCATATGTTACATTTACCTTCTTCTTGGTTGGACAACGCTTTCGAATTTAAAATATTTGCTATTTCGTCTATAAAGGTACATGCAAGTAAAGATTGTTCTAATAATGAAACCAAAAATTAAAAAAAAACATCGTTCTAATAAAAAGCATTTGTATGTTCATTAACATGGGGCTTTGTTCATGTGAGCTTTTAGTTGAACAAGCTTATAATGCGTGATTGTAGTGTTAACCTCTAGGCATGACATTGTTATCTTTTCACGGCAATAAATGCATCAAACATACGTTCTCTTGTTTAAACTGAAATGTGAAATACTATTATACGCACGAGAAAAATGATATTAAAAAAAAAAAAAAAAAAAAAGGAAAAGAACCCAAAGCCGCCAACGCTCACGCGAAGTTCTTTTATGTGGACTGTATTATTTTTTTAAAGTTTCCAAGCACGCTCTCAGCAAATTTAATTAAGATGGTTTTCTGTGCACATAAATTTAACAAACACCTCCGTGACGCCCATTTCGAGCATTTGATAGAAAAAATCCCCAAGCAATACCAACCAGTAAACCATTGGTAACAAGTCATCACATTTATATAAGTACGCATGTATTGGTGCAATCTATTTTAGAATGTGCATTAGGAAGAGAGATGTTAAACAAAGTGTGACATAATCAGAAAAGCTTTTGGTAATAATTACAATTCAAGAAACCCTTGAGGTGGAAACATGCGTTCTAACGTCAGTGTTTCCGATTATATATTTTCTATACCCATCACGGAAGGTTAATTTGATTTGGTGTCATTTGGTTTGTAACTACTAAAAGTACAATTCGGAGACCCCACAAAGTATATATATTTCTGATCAAGTTTAGAATCGGCTTAAGCATGCCCGTCCGTCTGTCCACCCATCCGTCCGCCCGTCTGTCCGCCCATCTGTCCGCCCGTCTGTCCGTCTGTCCGTCCGTCTGCCCGACCATCTGTCCGTCCGTCTGTTTGTCTATCTGTCCGTCTGTGTAATGCCTACGGTAAACATTCCACTGGCTGTGCAAAATAAAGATGTCGTAGATGTAGGCCACGCCTACAGTATAAACTGAAAGTTGAAGCAAGTGATTCCCCGAAGTTGAGGAACCACTAGAAAAAGAATCGATTAATGGATAGCCCTAAAATATCACGAGTTTTTCTGATACGGTTGCGAGAAAGATGGGAAAAAGATGTAGAAAATGATGGAAAATATTTTGATTTAATAAATGATTGCACCAATTCTTCTCAATAAATGACTTTTTCAAGTGAAAAAATCTGGCATAATTTTCCCCAGGTTCTAATAACGGAAAAATAGGCGTAAAAAATGAGAAACAAATTAAAATTTTTTTTGTTTTGTATAAATAAAGCAAATATGATAAGCAACAGTAATACAGCAAAATGAAAACGAAACTATACAAAATTCGTAAAATGAACATAAACTGCAGTGGGTTTGGGAAAAATCAAACACAATAATTCTAATCAAGTTGCAAGAGTTTTGTATTTAACTAATGCGGATTAATGAAACTTCCATGTAAATGTAAGTAATAATGTGTACGTATTTTCACAATTCGAGGATTATAATATTGTTGCATTTTTTATCAGTTAAGCACACGAAACGAAAAAGAGTTGGCGGAACTAGTAAAAATTCTGCACTTCAAGCAGGATACGCCAGCGATCTACCATTTAAAAGTTGTTTATTGGCTAGATACGTCTACAGATATGATCATAAAAATAGTAATATATGCATCAAATTGCATCTCTATTGAAATTAGCTAGGCACTTCCTATTACATTATACAACTATAAAATCAAAAAACAGTAAAAGTGCAGCAAAAACAATTTGTTTTCAAAACCATTTGCCATCATCATACATCTTCAAAGAAAAAGCTTTCTTTCACGAGATAAAACCGATGTTATATTTGACTTTCTTTTCATTCACTTCATTTTCATCATTTTATATCAACACAATACATACGCTACTATATTTCAATAATATACGAAAGTAAACATTTTTATAAA
This sequence comes from Glossina brevipalpis, assembly GCA_000671755.1. Lineage (NCBI taxonomy): Eukaryota > Metazoa > Arthropoda > Insecta > Diptera > Glossinidae > Glossina > Glossina brevipalpis. Next base: position 548,709 of record KK351065.1, on the reverse strand, counting down.
ATAAAAACGAAAACACGAATTATTCGTTTTATGGCGCTTTGGATTTGAGTCGATAATGAAAACGTTGCAATTGCTGCCATTTGAGTACGTTTTCCAGAGCATTTAACCGCTTGGACTGCACGTTTGTCTAGATCGCTGTATATGTCGATGTCCGTTCAAGCATAAGACGCCTCCAATAGAAATTTTCAGTTTTCAGTTGCTTTAAACGCTTTCTTAGCATAGCTGTTGAGAATAAAATCGACAAAACGAAAGCTATCATGGGTGTCTTCACTTGGTGACATTTTTTGTAAGCTAAACGTGTACACTATATAGTTTTATAAATGCCGTACACAGATTCATTCTGAAGTATTATATATACTTAAAAAGCACGGGTACACATTTTTATTTTATACGCCTACTTAAATACATTTTCGATGTCTTTCATTTTCACTGAAAAAGGTATGTTGTGTACTAAAATTTTGAGAAATTGGGGAATCTTCTTAAGAAAACTCTTTTACGCTAAACTTTGACTTGATCTTCTTTATCTCTAAAAAAAAATAAGAAAATTGAAAAGTCATAAATCATATACCTCAAGAAAAATATTGTTCTTTACTCCCTAATTTACTTGAGACTGCTGCTGCTATTATTGCGCTTTAATTCCATTACATTTTTATCTTTACTTGTAAAGTGCATTTATTTTTAATGCCTTCTTAGCTGTAGACGCTTTTTTAAACTATACCCTGCTTAAATTGCTTTCATTTAATTCCATGTTTACAATAAACACACTCTGTACTTACTTTTAATAAATGTTTTTTAAGATTTAATTCAACAAATGCCTTTTTTTTCTTTTGATATTTTAAAAAGGTACGGAGCGAAATCTAATATAATATTTATCCAACTGTGATACAACTGAAGCTTAATTTCTAAAGAAAATTTCATTTACAAAATCAAAAATAATTTAATTTTTGAACCGCGCTAATCAACAATATGTTATCTTTAATGTTGTGTGTTTTAAATAACATCTTTTTTTATCTTGTAGCCTCACTACACTTTACGCTCTACTTTCATATTTACTTGAATAATATTATGTCTTTTACATTTCAGGTCGTTATTTATTATTTAGTATCTTGTCTATCTTTTTCCTTTTAGGTCAGATTTACTTAAATATTTTACTTTACTTTTTATTCAATGAAATTTTAAGAAGACTATTGAAGACTATTCACTCTCGTTGTATAAATTCGCTATTTCTTCCAAAGTTTTCAAAATCAACCGCTCTAGTCATGCTTGAGCAATTACGAGACACGCTAAACGATTAATCAAGTGCGTTTCTTTATTGCGTTTTTCAGGTAGAAAAAGTGTAAAACAAATTATTTGCAAATAAGAAAAATGTATACGGCTGTGGCCAAATCCTTTATACCCACCACTCATCTTAAAAAGAAAATATGAAAAAAAATGAAATTCCGATATTTCATAATATTAAGTAGCCGTTGCCAAATTTTTTTTTCGTTTTTATATAGATACGCGTAGAATGAAATGTCCATTTAATTGCTTTTAGTTTTCAAGTCCTGTCAGAATTCATAGAAAATTTGTTTGAATTATAGAATGTGTGTCATATGAGTAAATTGCGTGTATGTGCTTTTTCTGCAGAAATAATCGTAATACCAATATACCTCGGAAACACCAATTTCCACCACAATACAAAGGTAATGTTAGGAAAAAAATTACTGCTTCAAGTTTTCTGGCCAACCACTGTTTAGAATTGTTTGACTTATATGTAAAGCTTTCTTGCGTCTATCTATTCTTCTATGAAACTTCGATAGCAGACAAAGAAATGTTTTGAAAGCGCAAACGTATTTGTCTTTTTTTTCGGCCGTTTTTATGGAAATAATTCAATGTACACGTCTATTATCTAATTAGAAAACTATACACACTGGCTGACATAATCCTCAATCCTACAGGAACTTGCTTATAGCTTATGCGAAATATGTCTGTCCGATCATTTTTGGGCCATTCGTTTTTGATTTGATTCATTTTGTTAACAACATAAAAAGAGATATCTAACGTATTTATAACGTCAACGAAAATTTCCCATTCAGTAGTTTTGAAGGCGTTTCTCATATCGAATGTTATGTGCATAACACTTTTGCACCCTTTTTTACACGTCAGTAGGTTGCTTTTTCTTTGTGCTTTACGTGCACGTAGGTAGGCCAAACATATATTTTGCGCAACATTTTTAAGCAGCTTTCATAAAAGCATGTGCTGTTAATTGTGTGTGTCAGCTAATTATCCAAGTTATTGTTTTTTAGATCAGGCTTACTATTAAGTCGTAAAAGGTCGTAATTATTATTATATTATTTTTTTCTTTTAAACAATTTAGTAAAGTGAGAGAGAAAAGAGAGTATTTTTGTAATTCTGGTTTGTGTGTGTGATACCACTTTTCCTTCGTAAAACGTTATTTGAGACAAATTATTGAATTGAACTCATTTAGGCATATTTTTGTACTTTCTACTTGGTTTAGTAAAAATATCTATCTATCTGAAAATATCTATCTATTTATCTTAAATTCTCTCTATTTTATAAGTAAGCGCAGAGGAATTTTGTTTCTACAAACAAAAAATTTTCGATTTTTTTAGGATTAAGTTTGGAATGAATTCTAAAATAAATAATAAATAATTTTGATCCGATATCCGAATATAAATATTTCATTTTCAAATTTGATATCGGATATTGCAAAAAAAAAAAAAATTAATGCTCTTCCGGTTTTCCTTTTTTTATCTTCTTTTGTAGAAATTAGGCACGTTTTTGATTACTTTACCCTCGGAAGCATAACGTTGCTGAAAATGTGCAGAAAATTTTCTAGGAAAAATGGAAAAACAAAGAAAGAAACAAACGGAAATATAAAGAACACTGTAGTGTACAGTTAAATCACAAATGTATTTTTTTTTCCAAAACTGACCGAAGCTTTGATGAACAGAAAATTCGAGGCTTAAGAAGAATATTTATATCTCTTCTATATATGCTATTGTTTTTAGGTTGGATGAGGCCATCAATACAACGGGAAAAGAAAATTAAATGACAACAGGAGGTCATCTTATAACTTGTAGACTTTTATTTTCTACGTTAAAAGACGTTAAGAGTTAAGCTTTATACTCAATATTTGCTACTATTTGCATTAATATTGAGTGAGAAAATGAAAAATTACCACAACAAACTCTTATAAAGCTGTATTTTAAAGTGGTAAACAAAAGTCTACAATTTATAAAATGATCGCCCAGGTTGTCCTTGCAGTAGGCAGCTAATAATGCCGCTGCTCACTGAGGATCAGCGAAGAAAGAATTATAAAGTTTGCGAATATTAATGCAATTGACGGCGATGAAAGTTTGGCTTTCGTACGATCGAATTTTTCTGATATAATCAGAAATAAGAAGCGATCTTAGTTTTGTTTCAAATTTAAATAAAAGTGAAATAGAGATCGTTGCAGATTATAGCCTAAATCGTAAAAGTAGCTGGCTACTTAAGTACAAGCTAAAACTTGTCGCAGAGAAAAGTGAAGCCATACTGATGGCGGACGAAGGGTAGCTCCAGTTGCTGGAAATATAATTCGATAGAAAAATGACAAGAAACAAGAACTATCGAAGAAGGTAACAAAGGCAGCCGCAAATTAGAGATAACAATCCGACAAAATTTATTAACGGAGTGGCAACAATGATAAGGAAACCATTCGAAGTAAAGGTGGAGCTACAGCTTAATCCCAGATGTTGATGAGAAAAAAAAAAAGACAGAAAAACAAATTTTTTTTTAAAATGGAATGCTTAGGCATCTTCGAATTTCTCAATATAAATAGCAGTCAGGCTGAAAGATTTGAAAAGATGAAGCAAATGCGCTAGTTTTCTGCAAGACATTTTCCAGAATAAAGCCATGCGGAGGTGACATCCGATTCCCAAATCTAATTTGAAGAGAAGGGATGTGGGATCCAGTAGCGAAAATCGATGCTTTCTCCAAATACCGTAGGACCGCTAGAGAGCAATACGCTCGCACTGCTTCCAAAAAAAAAAAAAGGAATTAGACCTATTTTTGAATATGCCTAAGTTGTGTGATATCCAAGCTACAGCAGTTATGTACAGTTGGTTTAACCAGTTTAGGAACAATTTCTTACTTATCCTTCGGTGGGGTGAGCACTCCTTCCACATAAAAATAGGCGTAGTTTTCCCTCTTTGGAGAAGAGAAGAGTGGTTTTTGGAATTTATTTTTTCAGTAAGCTAATGAAGGGCGAAGTTGATTCATCATTCCTATTGGGTGAGTTAGGCTCTACGATTCCGTGTAGAATTTCCAAGGCTACTTAGGAACTGTTTCTCCTTTTCGAGTCCTTTGTAAATAACTCAATGTAAATGATCGTTTCTGACAAAAGTGTTAGTTATCCTTTCCGTCTTGTTTGCCACTTTAGACGCTACGTTTCAGTACTCTTTGTAAATGGCAGTACTTTGTAAATGGCAGTTTAAGCCAATTTTATTCCTACAATTTTTTTGTTCATATTTTTCGCTTTATTTTTATATATCCTTATTATTATTTCTTTTTTATTAACTTTTATTTTTTATTTTATTGCCACTTGTTACCTAACTGCTCTTCTAAACCTTTTCGGAATGATAATTGAATTGACGAATTGAGTGATAAAGTGTTGCTTAACTTTGCAACAAAGAATGATCTTGGTGAGTAAAGTTCTTTGGTTACTTGGTAATTGTATTTAACCTATGCCTCCTATCTAGCTCGGTTGTGCCTGCCAAGATAAAATCATTTCTGGTTTGCCAAAGTTAGTTCGGCAAGAGGCATTTATAAAAAAGTTGAAATAATCTTTGCGGGTCAATACGCATACATCATTATAATAGGAGCGATCTTTTATTTTCTTTTTGTAAATTTTATCGTTCAATTTGTCAACGTTAATCATACACGCGCGCTGTTTGACTCTTTAATTTTCGTTTAATTTTCTTGCAGATTTTTTAAAGTACTTTGGAAGGACGTCCTTTCTTACTAAATTAAATCACGCCTAGATTGATATGTAAGCATTGTAAAACGCATATAGTTTGCAACTTAAGTGAGTAAGAGTTTCTGATTAACATTATTCCAGTGGAATTGAGACGAATCATACATTGCAAGTTTATTGACCTTACATCTATATAAGTGAAACACCGCCCTCTGTGGGTATCATAAGGGCGAAAAACCAAAATCTCTTGGTCAGGCAAGCATTCCACAGCGATCTGATTACAATGTAAAGTTACATTAACGTATAGGCCAAGCAATTAACGATATGTCGAATCGTGCAATTTTTTAGCACCAAAATTATTCAAGAGTAACTCAAAATTAAAATGAGCGCATAATATATTTTTATGCGATATAGAGAAAATGTCCTTCGTCCGAAAAACTTCTTCCAGATTATTTTGAGTTATTACTGCTCATCTCAACACTAAGGTGGTTGACTGTGCTGTACACTTTCAGAAATTGACACAATTTTATGATGCAAGCTCTGATTAACATAGAAAGCGATAGTACCGTGATTTTTATGAGAATTTTACTTACTACTAATGAGAAAATATCGTTTTCAACATTTTCTTGTTTAAGCCCACGCTTCACCTTATTCATATATTTACCTTGTATATGTTTGCCTAATGTATACCTATAACTTACTTATATATTTTACAGTCGTTAATATCATGTCATCTTCCTAAATGACATACTGATATGTCTTGTTTTTATTTTACTGTCATTTACATAGACACATTTATTTTTGCATATACTTTACTAACATACCTACATATATGCATTCATATACTTTACATATTTTCAATATCATATACGCTATTACTTGATTGTCCCTCGGCCTTGTGAAGGCGAAATCCTTCTTGTCTTTCCGTACAGTCACTGATTTGCTGGACTGTCGAATTGTTCGCAAATTGTTCCGGTTTATCCGGAATAATTTCTGTCGAGTTTTACAACGAGCACAGCTACAACGGATTTACGGCAAGCAGAGAAAAAATGATCAGAGCTGTTGAGTAGTGCCTACTTCTTTCTCTTCCCTCTTGCTTTCTTCTTCTTTTCCAACCATACCATCTCTCATCATAAAAATAAAAACTAATCTGTAAGGTTGATTTTTCCCCAGTAAACAATTACCAAATTCATCAAATACGAAGGTTCCTTTTTCAATTAATACAAAATTTATCTTTAAACGAACACCTGGAGGTAAACGCTGAGCAATATACCAGCTCTGAATCAACGTTACAAGTGCCGCTGTAGGGAACTAAGAAGTGAAAAGCAGCCACAAAATTCGCAGAAACAAAGGTTAAGATAATACCAGAAGTAAACCAGGAGATTTAGCAAAATTAAAAAGAAGACAGTATGTTGCGCATTTCCAAGTTATGTTCGCTACATAAGGACGAATTAATAGCAATTAATTACTGATGTGAAGTTAGCCAACAAAATTTATTGAGGTTTGTGTCTTTGTTAACAATGCGGTACGGAAAGATAAAAAAATGCTTACAAAAACTAAACAAAAATAGAAAATACAAACATTAGTGTAAAACTAAATCATGCCTTATTATATAAAAAATAAAAAAAAAGTTATTATTACTATTCATCATGAACGGTGCGCTTGTAGTTATAAAAAATATATAAAAAATTTGTAAGCGAGAATACACCTCCGGCTTTTCGATATGTCTTAAAGGCTTTGAAAAGCTATCAGAAAAACCTAACATCATGATCCAAAGTAGGGAACCTCATAGTTAAAAGTATCCATATGTACTATTCCCTATACGCTTATGCGTTCAACTTAAATGTTAAGGCCTTCTAAGTAGACAGCGCTTTTTCTTTTATTACTAAACAACGATATGACGCAATGTAAGGACGAGTTTAAAAGATTATGGAATTCTTTCCACATAGAGTTCATAATTGATCAGAAACATCTGTGACGGGTAACGAAAGAATATAACGGGTGACGCTGAAATATTCTTTAAATAAGATATATTTTATGAAATTTTATCGGTTTTGTTAACAATCAATTTTATTACGACACCTTTTGAAATGTAATTACAGACGCATTAGGATGAATGCTCCCTTCCCTAAGAAAAAAAATGGATGATAGTAATAGATATGGCAATCGACGACATCTTATCAATCATTACAATCATTGGGGGATTTTATTTGCATTACGAATAACGTTACAAGAGAGGATTGCACGATTGTTCTTGCTTACGAATCCCTTTGTTCTACTCTCGCGCATGTTTTTCTTACGCAAATTAATCTAATGATAGAGCAGTTTATTGATTTATATTTCTATTCTATTCTAACACCAAATATGCGTACGTGCGAATCGACCATACTAACCCACGTACATTGACAACTACGCCATCGCAAACATTGTTGCCGAATACATATTTTCGTGCTTTTTAATTCGTTTATACGAAATTTTGTATTTTTTTCTATATTGAGAGAAAGGGAACAAAAAATATTTAAGGGTCCCCTGCGTACTTTTAGATTCTTACACGAATGTAATATACATATCTGTAAAGCATATGAAAAATGTTTATACACTTTTACGCTGACCTGTAAACATGATGTTTTCAATTCCGCAATATAAAGAATTTGTTTTACTAGGTATTGTATACATTCGCACGCAGTCATGTTTGGTGTTAGAATAGAATAGAAATGGAAATCAATAAATTTCTCTATTATTAGATTAATTTGCGTAAGAAACACATGCGCGAGAGTAGAATAAAGGGATTCGTAAGCAAGAGCAATCGAGCAATCCTCTCTTGTAACATTATTCGTAATGCAAATAAAATCCCCCAATGATTGTAATGATTGATAAGATGTCGTCGATTGCCATATCTATTACTATCATCCATTTTTTTTCTTAGGGAAGAGAGCAATCATCATAATGCGTGTGTAATTGAATTTCAAAAGGTCTTGCAGTAAAATTGATTGTTAACAAGAAAGAAAAACCAACAATTTTATTTAAAGCATTGGCCAGCACTACTTGCCACCGAATGAAAAGAATTCCATAATGTTTTGAATCTGCTCATAAATTTGCGTCATATTGTTGCTTATCAATGAAAGAAAAAGCGCTGGTTACTTGGGAAGGAGCTGAACTTTGGATGATGATGTTTGGCTTTTCTAATAGCTTTCAGAAGTCTTTATCATTTATCAAAAAGCTGGAGGCGTATTATAACTTTAAAATTTTTTATAACGCGGTTGGTACATTGTAATTTTTGTCAAACTACAAGCGCACTGTTCCTGATGAATAACAGTAACAGTTTTTTATTTTTTATAACATAAGGCATTATTTAGTTTTCCATTTATGTTTGCATTTTCTAGTTATGTTTAGCTTTTGTTAGCATTACGTTTCTTTTTCTACGCTGCTTTATTATCAATTACCTTAACAAAGACATAAACCTTAAGGAATTTTAGCGGCTAACTTCACACCAGTTATTATTCCTATTTTCACAGAAGGCATCGCTCAAGACTCGATCACCTATTCTAACCGATCAGGCACTAATATTTTCAACTTTTGTTGTGCTGATTTAAAATTAGCATGATCACGCTTGAATTATGTTAGTTTAGAACCTTTTTCTTTATAAAGTAAAATAGTTTCTATCGTGACATGTGCGAAGCTATCATATCATCAGTATACAAGTTACATTTTAAAGATTTTGATCCAATTGTATATTGTGTTTGATACAGATTTTCAACAAACGAAGACTGTAAATCGCTAAGTACGATGGTGGTCATGCCATAGGTGACTGTATTGAGAGAAAAAAATATAAACGATATCTTACCTCGCTGGCACTGATGTTTGTGGCGGATGATTCATTCCCATTCTGTACGCTTTGGAAGTATGTTGTTAACACATACTCGAGATTGAAATAAAAAAATCAAGAATTCTTTCTGAAAGATCGGTTCATTAAAATTAAAAGAGATGAACGCAATAAGCTCAAATAGACTTGATACGATATAGTATTCGCCGCTCTACTTTATTTTATAACACAGGTGCATTAGATCTTTCAAAAATAATTCTACCCCATTCGAAATTACATATCTCAAGTTTTTGTGCAAACGTTTCTTAAACACTACCGTCAGATAATACAAATCATTTTTCTAAAATGTGTTTAGAAATCAAACAAGTTGAATTTCGTTTTTGTCAAAATTTTCAAAACAACGTGAACCAAATTGTGCGTGTGTGTGTGTATGTAAGGAAATGACGATAGCAGTAGTATCGTCTGACATTAATATGAAAATGCACATTCTTGAATGTATTTCAGAATGTGAACTTAACTATAAATCTAGTTTCCTAATTTATTCTATTTGATATTAATTGCTTTAGTTCTCAATGGTCTGCCTAAAATTTTTTGCTTTTTTTTTGCCAAATCCAATGGTTACATAAATGTCCATATTGTTTTGATGAAAAGTCACACTTGCCTGCCTAGTTATAAGTTGTCTTTATGCAGATATGTACTTCCTTTTACAGTAATAAATTGAATGCAACCTTTCAAAACTGCATCTTGTTTATAAGAGCTGATCTTTTCTCTTGTTGCTTTGATATCGCTTGTTTCAGGTAAATTATTGCTGTCATCCTAAAGTTTAGTGCATTTAACTTGCACTTAATAATAATAAAAAAAAAAAAGAAAAAAAAATGCCTGCCACGCTAGTAGGCTAGCGCTAATATTTAAACTGCCGATTCCCATGGTTTTGCTTTGCATGATTATTTCTATTTGAAATTTTACATTTAGAAATTATCTTGACAGAGTTCCCACGTTACAGTTTTACTGTTATAGTCAGATGATTTAGTGTCTCTACCAATTTAAAAAAACGCCACATATACAACTGCAAACAAAATGATTTTTCCGTTCAAAATTTTTAGTCATGGATTGATTTGATTCTTAAAGCCAGCCGCAAATGCAAGTTGTGCGTAAATGACCTCGTGTTGAGCACGTATGGCAAGATGTTGTAAGTGATCATTAAATTCCTTACAATAATTAAAAACTTGTGAAAAATTCTTGAAATTTTAATTTTTTTTAACTCGTGTTTTTATTTTAAAAAAAATGTACTCATGGCATTTGTAAACAGATCCTAAATTTCTGTCTAAAGTAAATGCAACGATACTTTTACAAACTCGTGAATAATATAAATACTATAAATAAAAAATAAATAAAAAATAAAAAATACTATAAATACTATGGATTGTAATTGAATCAGTCATGTGCAACTGATTATTTTATCAATCAATTGGACGCTTTCTGTACTCATAGCACGCTTAGATGTTATGTTAACTCACAAGAGTAGCGTTGCTGTTAAGCTACATAGCACATGTTATTCGTTGTAATTGTACATAAAACTGAACATGCGCATTTCCATTTACTGTAAAATGGCGTAGATGTGTAACCAAACCTATTACGTGCGGTCGACAATAGATGAGGACAATAGACAATGGATGCTACTTTAAGTGTTTTGCTTTCGATTGATTTTCTTAATTGATTGCTTTTCGCGTGTCAAACACTTAACAATAGCACAAAATCATTTTAAGTCATCTGCTAGTTCTTACAGAATACGTTAAAAAAAAAAAACGTGTTCAATATTTTATTAACATTTTTATATCCACCATTACAAATTGCGAATGCTACATTATGTAGATGAATTCGATCATTTGATTTACAACGATTTTATTAGCGTGATAACGAGCTGCATTACAAGAGTCTAAACACATGAAGTTTTTTTTTGTTTTTTATGTGTGTAACTAAAATAATTATATTAAACATTTAAACATTTAATCACAAACATTTAAAAATCATGCAATTGTTCCTTATACGATTTAAGCGCAATTTTATGATTTTTCTGTTTTTAATGAAAATCTTAATGTGTAAAAAAGTGCAAATGAAAAACTATTCACCTGGGATAAAGTTGACACATAACTTTCAGTACATACAAGCGCATATTTTTCTATCAAGTTTTATATCAACGTCTGTCAACGATCGCAAGAGTTAAAGTTTTTTAATTATTTCTTAGTATTTGATAGCATATTATATCAACTTTCATCTTTCTACCTTAATTTTGGCTTCGTCGACTGAACAAAAGACATCTGTTCGGCGGGCAGATAGATGTACGTACTCAAATGAAAATGGGCTTGGTTAAAAATATGTATATTTTTTATTAAGACTATCATCCACATGTTCTTAAACTTTTAAAGAAAATATTTTAAAACCTCGTTCTTTCAAGCTTTTGTTTTTTTTTTTTTTTTTTTGACAGTCTCTACCTCAATTTCTATGCAAAAAACTAGTTAAAAAAATTTTATAAACATTCTTTAGAGGCTTTTGTATTCCTAAACGATAAAATGAAGAAAGTCAACTTCTCTCACTTATCTATAAAAACTACAATTTACATGTTTATGTACGTGCACGAACACGAGTAGTCTTTAATAATCCATCTCGCACGTAGTACGGTGTAACAAGTGCGAATAAGTTTAAACATGTATCTTCTTCACATAAAATGCAGTTACAAAAACTGTGCTCAAGAGACTATTAATTTTACTCTCATTGAGTACACACATAAATATGAGCAAAATCAAATGGAGATATTTCTCTGTATCCTTGAGTATAAATATACACAGTGAATGTAATTCATTTACATGTATGTACACTTATGTTGATCTTATGGAGAGTACACAGTTAGAAATATGTTTTAAAAAACACAATGAGATTCGTACTATATTTGTATATCGATAAGATGCTACATTTAAATATGTGTTCGATTCAAAATTTGTTTCTCTTTATAAGGTTTTGCGTAATTTTTTCCGGGAGCGTATTATTTTTTTTCTTAATTATTTGTATGAATATTCATCGTATTTTCTGGAACTCTGTGCTCAAGATGCGCGTATTCTTCTTTGTGTTTTTATCTATTTTTAAGGATGTTAACTTCACATCCCTTAGTGCTTTAAATTTTTTTTATGTATATGCCACCATAAGAATAGGAGTGCTAGATTTCAATTTGTAAGAATCAGAAATACGCATTAGGGGTCCTCAAAGTATATTCATATTCTTAATTAAAGTACATACTTTAAGTAAATGGACATGGACTAACTTTGAAAATTGATAGTCTGGTACTTGATACAAAATTTTCCCTAAAAACATGTAGTGAGAAAGTGAAAATTAATTCGTAATTAACAAAAACAGAGTGAAAAAGCTCCGATAGATAACGCTTATCAAAATTTTTATCTATTTGGTGCGAACATTCAATTAAAATTACTAAATATTAGGTGAATTCATATTATTTTAAAATTTAGAATATAAGTAAATATTTATATACTAAAATCTTTTAAATAAAATAACAAATAGAGAAAAAATTAAAATAAGCGAAAATAAAAATTTCTAAAAAGGAAGATAAAGCCAGCTCTTTATGGCAGCCATGATACTATAAGCGTTCTAGATGAAAGTATCCTTATATTAGCTCAAATCAAGACAGTTATAGAAACATAAGAGAAATCTCAATGGACTCTCTTTACTAATATTGTGTTTCAATCGAATATCGAAAGTTATTTATAAATATTATCTTTATGAAGTGGCTAAAAAGCATGCGAAATAACTTGTGTTAAGCTGAGATTGACAAACTGCAGGACGGGGATGTTCATGTTAATTCCGCTCATCATTAAAACCAATGTGTTTAGGAATAAATTATTAAACAAGTTGGTACAAATTGGGAATCTTCTCCTTCAAGTTTAAAGATATGAAGTTTAATTTATACTCTATGCTCACAATACTTTCATATCACACATTAGTGTAGCCCTCGGCCTTCTAAGTCTTTCTTTTATTATTGTAGCTTTAATTTATAATCTATCAAAAAGATAATAAATAAATGTGTTATGGAAAGATGAGAAAAGGGTCTTCCAAAGGGAGTAATATACAAACACAGATATAATGTGTACACAAATTAAAATGAGCGTCATAAACTAATTAAATATCAAATAAACAAAATAATCAAATAATTAATGAAAAAGTATAAACTAATTACTGTATGGAAAATTCAATACATAACTTCTTTCAATCTTCTTATCTCTAATCGGATTCCTGCAGAACATATATTGCCAAAGGGTTTAAATGATTACTCAATCTGAGAGAAGAGATATTTTGGAGAAAGGTGTCGAATTTGATTTTTAGCAAAGGCAATGTTGAACGGAGGCTATTAACAATAAGACGATGAGTCTTAGGCTGATATTTTTGGAGTATTTCAATATTAGAGTTACTGGCTATTCCTCATAATTATGTGCCGTAGATCCAAGTATGTTGGAGAATACTCTATAACATGAATTGCCTTTAGATTCATTTGGGATTCTGGACGAACTAACCAATATTGCCATCTGATTTTTAAAGATCTTGCCGTGTTAGTCTACGTTCAATGTATGAATTAAGATGTTTTACCCCAATTATTATTGCCATTCAAAAAAAAAATGCAGGAGTAAATGCAACGTACACATATTTTTCAACATTTATTTTGATATTCCACTTATTTAGCCAGAGCAAAATTTTGTTACGATGATTTTGAAGTGCTTAACAAGCCCTAATTCCTTATTCAGGTCGGATAACAGTAACACATCAGCTTCGACTCTTACGCATATATTTACCCTTTCCGTACAGTGCATTGAATGCATAGAAAAGGCGAGAAAAAAATGTCATTCACTTACCTACTTGATTGGCTGCTGCTAATAGACTAAAAATTTTCTGCTTATCGGTTGTTGCTTTTATAGCCGAAGAATACCAAACACAAATGCTGCTACGAGTATGATAATGTACATGGATTAGTGTGAGTATATACATGAATGCCTTTGAGTAGCTTTAATGTGTGTGAAGTTGAAATGAGTAGTTAGTAATATTCATTACACACACGAAGGCATTTAGAAGTGTTTATAGTAATTTGATGCATAAATATATACAGAAACAAGACACACATATCATTTTATTACACTAATTTTAATAAAAATTCGAGAAACTTTGAAGGACGCAGTGGATCATTATATGCTTGAGTGTGTAAAATATTAAAAACAACAAAAATCAGATAAGTGGAACTGGAGGAAGTCCTTAAGAAATCCCAAAATTCTAACAGGAACAGTAACAGCATAATTTGGCAATTTGGTGAAAAATTCGGCTTTAGCTGGACCATTATTTACAGAAACTAAAAATGAAAGCGAATTTCTTATCAAAGCGCTCAGTACATATATCACCGAATTTAAATTTATTTAATGTAGATGGTGCTAGGCTGAAAGATGTGGCTAAGGTAAGAAAACTTAAAACAATTGTTTGCAGCAAATGTACAAATTGCATCTTGCCAAAACACACAAAAGATGTCAAGGTGTCACGCTAAGTTATTGAATAAAATTGACAATGATGGCAGCTGCATAACAAAGAATATCAACGCGTGATTCATTTGAAAGCTGACACCGTGCTTATAAGAAATTCTAAAATAGAAACACACAAGTAGACATCAGGTACAGACGAACAAAAAGGAAAAATCTGTTCCAAAGTATCTACGCCTCTTTTGCGTAATCGTGGAAGCACAAGTGTGAGCAGCTAAGAAAACAAAAAACCGAATCAAAATGTATTAGTTTGGGGTAAAAGAAATCCATTATTTTCCAATTCGAAATGTTAAATAAAGTCCTGAAGTTCATATAAGATTGGATGGATTTCTTTTTCCCCAAACTAGTATTTCGTTTCTAAACGCCCAATAAACACACGACGGAAATATATAAACGTAGAATTTAATAATTGGATACTGTTTCTGGTATCGCTCTCGTATGAGAGATCACCTTCAAAAAGTTTAATATTATAAATGCAATTACTGTACAACACAAAGCCAAAATGTTACAGAAAACTTGACACTTTCTCTTCATTTTGAATGTAATTTTAAATTCAATTTTAAATTCTTACATGATACGCGTAACGTCAGCTGTATGTTTGAATTTTAATGGACCTGAGATTTGGATAAAAACTATATTGTTAGAAAAATATGTCTATAAAGAATATTTGCAACTAAGTCTCTAAATCAGGAAACCATTTTTGCGTCAAATAATAAGAATATTGATCATTTCAAGTAGCCTTTCCCTCAAATAATTTTGAGGAAGGATTTGAGTTTTGTAAAAAAAGCAAAAGAACCTTTAGTAATAAATAGTTTTACGTTCTAAGCGTCATGTAGAGCCTAGCCCGTTCAACATATTGTTGAAGCTGAATTAACGACATTACAAGATGTGCGTGTGATTTCCACTATCAACTAATCAAACTAAGCTGCATTTATAAAGTTGGGATTAAGCCTCGAATTTGTGAGTCAAAATTTATGCAGGTTTGTCAACCGAACTGAGTGATTCTCTCGAAGCTCATCAGCATCCATTAACTTTTCCTGTATACAATTTTTCAAAACTTATAAACATTAAATATTTTAGTCATGTACACCTATCGGAGGCTTCTCTCCATATAGAAATTTACGAAGAATCAAAGCACCATCCTCGGAGCCACCAGTATGGAGTTAATTAAACCACAACCCAAAGAAACAACTCTCAAGAGAAATATATCCGTGGAAATAGAATTTAATAAAAACGATGGTGCAAAGAAATCTCACTCTTCATATTCTCTCACCACTTTTTCTTTATTTTCTTTCCCTAATATTTGTCATATATATAGTCAGTCAATTAATAAACGTTGAAGAGTCAATAACCTTTGAACTTTTATGACATAGTAGACCATATATTGCATAAAATCAAATGCTCTTGACCATAATCATATCAGCATGAACTTTTCAAAATTGGCTCTCCCACCTGTCATTCTATTACTGATTCATGTTCTGAATATTATGTCATTTTTCTTACAGTCGGAAAGTGGCGATCATAACTCCTATTGAGAAGAAAGCAACCGCAGCCCCTGCTGGAGATTGTCGTAGTATTTGTACTCGCTCTGCCCTGTTGAATGGACTCATAGAATTTACTGCGTACTAACCCAGCTAGTTATAAGCCTAGTCAGACTTGAAGTACGGCAAACTTATTGAGGATATTCATCCCGCATATTATTGTACTATCTGCTCACGTTATTTTATTTGCAATTTCTTCTGTAGCCTTACTGGTATATCAATACTAGTATATCAATACATCCGACGCTTTTCGCATTATGGTAGCTGACTATTGGAAATATATCACAAACGATGTATTATACAATTCTTGTGCTACTGTTACTATACACTACGCACCTGTGTCAACAGAATCAATATTAAATGAAGGACAAAGAGAGTGAAAGTTGAATAATTCTATCTTATTTTGTAGCCTCAAACTGTTTGCCCGAATTAAAATATAGGATTCTTTGCAAAAAATGAAATGAAATCTATAACTTAATCTGAATATCGGCCCTTTTAAATACTATCACATCACCTTTCTTCTTAATACTCTCTTTACTTAGGGCGTGTCTAAATTAACTTTTAATATGTAACGCTTCGTATAATTTCCAAATTAATCTGAATATATTCACTCAATTATCAATTGGTTGCTAAGCTTTTGCATGCTTGCAATAGTTTAGGGATTCAACCCCAGCTGCGAGTGCGTCGTTTTTTTCTCTTCCATTTATTTATACATGAATTTTTTTCTTTCCTTTATTCCTTTTTATATTTTATAACAGAGTTAAGTCATAATATTCAGCATAAGATTTATCTTTAAGAGTCAAACCCATTCGGCTGTTAATTTAATTTAGCTGATTTTAATATACGTAAAAGTAAACAAATAAATAAATAACAAGGAAGAAAATTATATTCGGCTGTAACGAATCGTTTACACCCACCATCTTTATCTTAAAAAGGGGGAGAAAAATCAAATTCTAAGGTCATGCCAGTAAAAGAACTTCCAATGTTTCTGCCAAATTTGAAGCTGATATCGTAATTTTTGCGATTAAAAGAATATTTACCACAGACATTACACAGACCGACATGCTTAAATCGATTCTAAATTTGATGTTGATCGAGAATACATATATTTTCCAGGATGTTCGAAGTTTACTTCTGGGAATTACGAGCCAAATGATAAAATGGAATATACCCTTCACCTTCGTTGGTGGGTATAGAAAATGTAAAATTGTTCGCTTAAAGGAATAGGGAAAATGAAATCCATCCAATCTTATATGAACTTCAGCACTTTATTTAACATTTCGAATTGTAAAATAATGGATTTCTTTTTCCCCAAACTAATATATCTCTTATATATATCTCTTATATTAGTTTGGGGAAAAAGAAATCCATCCAATCTTATGTGAACTTCAGGAATTTATTTAAGATTTCGAACTGGAAAATAATGGATTTCTTTTCCCCCAAACTAATAAATGAAACTGTTCAGAAAGCAATGGCAACTTGCAGTTGTGGTCTTAGAAGATTTTTTGCGTAATTCTTATAAGATTTTAACCTTTGCATTGATGTATTGCGACAATATTTTCTGAACATTCTGAATCTCTGAATTTCAATATTGCCTTTCTGTGTGGTCTCCTGTATTCTTAAATTGTGCAATCAGAACTTTTGCTCGAACTAATAATCGCTCGAGATTGTTACAAGAGTTACGTATTACAACACATTAGTTGGACTCGTGGTAAAATTTTGTGATATTTCTGACCGTTATGAATTGAAATGAACTGACTAAACTCTGGCTTATGCGTACTCAGAGTGAAATCTCTGCGCATGATATCTCGCTGTTACGTACAATGCTTTTTTCATTCTTAAACTTCGCATCTTGTTTGGAAAAATAAAAAATAAAGTGATCAAAGACTATTTTGCAAGTAATATTAAACGATGTAATGACTTCTGCTATAATTGAAAGTAGAAAAGAGTGTAATTTAGCGGCCATCTCTTTATTGATTTCGATTGGTACAATTTTTTTTAAATTTATTTATTCCTTTTTCTTACTTTTTGCTTCTTGTTTAGTTTTGAATCCGTTTTTAAATTTCTGAATTATAATACCATCAAGTATATCACATTGAAAATCCTGGTAAATCCTCGAATTTTAATTAAAATAAGAGATATTATGCAAAAAGCTTTCGCTATTCATACTTCTATTTGAAATGAGGAGGTTGTTCGTTTAAAGAATGACTTTCATTTACTATTTGTCTTCTTTTTATTTTCTATATGCGAAATGATAAGTATTAAGAAGATGTTGGAAGGCACTTGTTTATTGTATTTGACTGTATACCAGATATTGTTGCGTACTATATGATAGATTCACCAATTGCATGAGAATTTTAATTTACAGATAGAGCTAAGGGGGGTGGACAATTGAAAATCTTCAGCTTGGAAGTTTTCAGACAAAAAATGTTCGAATGTACGCAGATGTGTAAATGTCATGATGAATGCAGTGCAAATACATTCTTCATACGGAAGTGAAAAAATGATTCTCACCCATAAAAACAGCGTGCAAACGCAGTAGTTGATCAATATACAAACTGCGATATTAGGGTTTCAGTTAAACAAACCGCGCAGCATTAGAATAAAAACTTGTTAATTATTTAGAATTCTAGAATATAAACTAACTAAAACGATATTATAATTGAATTTTCCGAAACTTCAACATGGATTCCTTCCGTTTTTTGTATCGAATTTCCTATAAATGAAAATTCTTTGTGAAATAAGAAGCAATGATTTGTTTGAAATGTATTCGATACGTAAGTAAATCTAGAGTTATTTACAAAAGATCGGGTTTAATTAGGATTACGTCGTTCGTACTAGATAGCATTGCTTCCTGTGTGAAAATGCTTTAAGTCTCACATAACAATATTCAGTTTCTAAGTGAAATGTAAACGGCATTCAGTTTCGATACGCAAAACTTAACAATGTTAAGAAACCATGATGCAGGAAGCATTCACATTGACGTTAAAACCAAAATAAACAATTATGAAGAGATGATTTTTTAGCATGATAAGGCTTGACCGCATATCACGATACCGGCACAGGAGTTCATACGTTGCCTGAAAAATACAAAAGGGAATAGTGACCAACGATGAATAGTACTTTCAATAGAATATATATTAAATTTTATTTTTTAATAAAAAATCGATCACAAACTTATCTATAGATATGATATTTGCTGAACAGGCGGCTTGTATTAATGTTAAAATAAGAGTTGAGAGTGTTCCAAATTCGTATTTTACGATATTGTGTAAATATATCTCCGTCGGCATTTCAAAGTCTGGCAGTTGTTTCCATGGTAAGTGACAAACTATTTTATTTCGATTGCCAATGCGATTGTGTTGGCGATCTAACATTAATTGAAAATTGTGTGTTGTTGTCGGTTGTGTGTCTTCGTGACATGCACACACATACGTGCACGTACACTTACACATAAAAATTTATCTTGTTTTCGTTTTACATTTTCGCAGATTTGTACAATTTGCTCGTAAAAAGCAAATAAAGCAAACATAGGCGAACAATGACGAGACATTTGCAACAGCAACAACAACAACAACTAGAAAATAGCTGTTGTTCGCATACGCGGTGTATGAAGCGTACTTGTTATACGTAAGAGTGTATACAAGTGATCGTATTGAGGTTCAGTTAGTAAATTTATAGTGGGCTGGCAAAAAAGCTGCTGCCCACATATATTTATTATACAGTATAGATGTACCGCTATACGAAGTCAGGTGCAGGCAGAAACATGAATGTGCTGATTAACAACTACAATTTGTTAAATGCACAAATCTCTCAAACACAAACACAAAGAAGATCGAATCTAAATTCGAGATTTGACAATCAATTAAGAGAACCAACCCTTATATTCATATATTTATGCAGATATTTGTATATGTAAGTCTTCTCTCCTCCATTTCTCTTATTAAAATACAAATTTTTGTCGAACTAAAATTTATTTTTGATTATTTTTTATTATAATTACAATTTATTTAGAACAAATATTGAAACATTCCTTAGAATTATTATGTTACACAATACATTGTTGTGTCCTCTGTTATTAGAATTTTCCACGATTTTCCTAAGTTGAACTTCTGTTTGTAATATACGAAGTACAAAAGAACACATAAGAATACTAACTTAAACAGATTTAGTCTTATCATATTCGTATCTTCTTCCGATCGTCCTTCGTGTTTTATAATTACAAAAACCGATTATAACATTACTTTCGGTTACGAAAGCCACATTACATTTGCTACGCTCCCTTATTAAAGTAGCGGCACACAAATAAACACAAGATTTTTTTAGATTTTGATATGTTCTGGGTTCTTAAGTCGTTGAAAAGTCGTATTGAAAACCAACTAAGCCGCCATTCATTTTAATGTCGAGAGTACAAAATTTGCTTTTACTAGACCACTATATATATATATATATATATATATATATATATTTTTATTCCTCTACTAGCGGCCTGTTGAGTTTATTCTCTTGACACAGAAACAAAGTATCTCTACCTAAGTAAATTAAAGAGGTTTCTTTTCCATTTTGGGGATAAACACAATTTTCCTGGGAAGATTTGCACGAAAACAATCAATATTTTAAAAAGTACGTCATCTCTAACAGTAACAACGAACACAAACTGTGGGAAAGTGTTCGTTGATTTGAACCACAACAAGACTCATATGCTTATTTATAGTATAGTTGTATACATTTTAGTCTAAGATTCGTTTGCCTGCAAATATACACATGTTATGTGCTTTCCTACAAAAAAAAAAAAAAAAACGTTTATATACATTTAAACGCAACATATAGATATACATACACATATGCATATACATATACATATACATATACATATACATATAAGTATGTTATACGTATTAGGTACATTTGTTTACGTTCACCACGTTCATGATAGTATTTATCATTATTAGTGCGCATAGAGACTTAGTCTGCTACTTTCCGATAATCAAAAAATATAAGATGTAGTAGTAGTAGTAGAGAGAGAGAGACAAGCAGTAAAGACATCTGTGAATTTGTTTTTTATTGCGTTAGTAGTAGCTTTTGTGCATCATAAATAATATTATGTCTAATCAAATTCGCATGATCCTTCGAAGCAGTTCGAAATAAGAGCAAAATTCTATACGCTATTGTTGGACAATTCAGTTCAGTTTAATTTAGTTCATTCGAAATTCAAAATTTCGAAATTATACGTTTAAAAAGATATTTGAAATGCTTCCAAAAGTCAAAATCAATATCTGTCTCGCGAATGTTGCTTAAATATTCAGCAGGAACTTTAACACTCCCTCAAGAGAACCAAGGAGGAAAGTATGAAAATTATGTCAGGTTTTCTATCGTCTTTTTGCTCTTATTTTTGGAAATGCCCTCTAGGAAATGTAAAATTTTATTATTTAATCTTAATGAACTTAAAAAATATGGACATATTTTTCTCGTACAAGTCAAAAATGATTAATTCAGTTGTACCGAAAATTTTTGTTTATTAAAAAAGAGTACACGATGTACAATGCACAATAGCTTATACCGTTTCTTTTCCTTTTTGAGAAGTAACCTGTTAGCAGCTAATCGTCAGCACATGATAATGGAAATGTACATATATATATATATATTGGATTAGGCATCACTTTCATATATATAAGGCAAAGTCGCTTCATATATAATAAATATTCAAGCTTTATATTGAAAGTTCTATAATTGCTCTATAATTACAGGCCGCCGTCTCGAGTTGAGTGTGTGTGTGTGTGTGTGAAGTTTTCAATCGATTCAAAGTTTTTCGTCCCGGTTTGATATAGTGCGTACACGTAATTTTAATAAGTTCATAACTAACTTTTCACTGTAAACTGTAGTAGAAACTGAGATAGAAAGTTGAAATATTTTGTTAGTCATAAACACTCAGTTGTGTGCAGATAATTAATGTCATAATTAAGAATATTCTGTTTGGATTGAGATGGTGGGTATTCATGATTCGCCCTAAAGTGATGTTGTACACTTTTCCATTTTTTTATTTTTTTTTTTTTTTTTTGTTTATATAATTTTGATGCCATTCACTGGAAGGCGATTGCTTATGGAGACGACTGGCAGCGATTACGATTCTTGATTGGAGATTGTGTGAATGGTTTCATAAAAAAAGTGAATGTTGTCCCACCAAACGCATCTTCATAACACTTTTATAAACCTGTCGTTTAACCTTGCATATGAGTTAAATCAATTCCTTGTTAACAACAAAAAAAAAACGATGATTCCTCCATAATGGGTCAAAATGCAGAAGAGCAGTCACACTAGAATATATTGCTTGCTCTCACAGGCATGGGTCATTAATTGTAAAGGCAAGTAAACGAACACTCGAGCATCCAATGCTCTGACATTAAAATGCAGTAAATCGCTTTGAAAATGTTTTACCGATAATTACTTATGATGTATTAAGCGAAATGAATAATACCTTATATATAAAAGTAAGTAACAACACAGACTAACATATGAACAACACACCACGCAACAGTGTGGTGTTATGAACGAACTTCCTGCACACATCGGAACTTTCACATTTGTCTGTTTTTTTTTTTTTTAAATATAAACGCATGTATTGGCAAAAAGATCACTATCAGGACTTAGGATTAGATTGAAGAAATGTCTACAATATATATATATATATATATATATATATATATATATCGCTCATGTCATTATTACAAGTTTATTTAGAATTTCTTTTTTTTTTTTTCATTTTCTTTATATTTATCAACCATAGGTCATTGAGCATGACTTTATTTAATTTGATTTAAAGTTAAAGTTGCTTATAAATTGTTTCGCTAATATAGTTAATTAAATTTATGAAAACACATAATCCATGCAAAATAAAATGTTCGGTAATTTAAAAATTAAAAAATAATTAAAAACTTTATGGGAAATGACTGCGTAATGCTGTACCTAAAAAGCATTAGCCTAAAGGCCTAAGGAAAATGAGAGAGTTATGAGAATGAACGATGAACGAACAGGCTGTATATTCCGAAATTCGGTTTTAATAAACATTGCTGTGAAGACTTAGGTGCTGGAGCGGGTATTTAATGAACTGAACTTCTTGTCATTACTATAAGCACATTTCTAGAGAAATTTGATGAGAAAGCAAACCAAACTAAAGTTTTTACACTCTTAAGAGAACATAGACGTAAGCTTAACGATCAGTAGTTTGCATTACGCTAAGGTTTAGCTTAAAGAGACCTTTTAATCCTAATATCGAAAAAAAAGTCTGCATTAGCTTGATGTATAAAATTAGCTGAAAAAAAACAAAAATATATTTCATCGTGCAGGCTTCAAAAGTGTTGAGAACGCTATTTCACCGCAAAATAACGTTATAATGATCTGCAACACGAGGAAAAAGCCGACAGCTAGAATGGTTCAGATGAACATGAAAATACCGTTGCTGAAACACGTAATGTAAAGACTCTACGTTCCGAAATGATTGCTATAAAATAATCATAAAAATAAAATTTTTATGCTTTAAGATGAATGCTCCATTAGTGTCACGGAGTGACACAGAATATAAGACAATGGATTACTGAGGGACGAACAGCTTACCGAGCTTCTACCAGACAAAGGACGCAAGAAAACAATTCAACTAATGAAACTTAACTTTTTTTTGCCAGTTAGGGTATATAAAGATCCTTTGAAGAATAAGCGGTTGTAGTCGCCAGCGTACTTAATTGAGAAACCACGGCATAAACCAAGGTCAGCGCTATATTTTATTATATCCAATATGTCTTTGTCGCCTGATCGCCTTATTGTAATCTCGCACGAAACAAATTATGTGATACCGACACGCAGTCATTAATACTTAATGATTATGTTGTTGTCAGACCACCAGGCTTAATTATGTATTATTACATTTTACATCTGACAATTTCAACAAAACCTTCCGGTGGAATCATCTCTTGTCAAACGCCGGCAAATTCCTTTATACTTGGAATTCGTTCTTTGTATTCTTTTTTATTTTTCGTATTTTAAAAGTTGAGTCGTAAAGTTTTTCTTAAGATTTCTTTTTAAGTATTCACTTCATTAAATTTTTATATATCGCCGCTTAATATCATATATAAATAAATAAATAAATATATAATTGCACAGAACCAAGGTCCATAATTTTCCTAAAGAAAGTTTCATGGATACTGTGCTGCATTTTTATTTTCTATAAAAGGTTTCAAACATATGTTTTGTGTGTTTCGAGGTGTGAAAATATCTCTTATAATTTACAGTTTCATCATGCAACTGCTGGCTATTCCTAAAAGATTGAATATCATTAAAAAATTTTATACAAACGGTAGCACAGTTGAGTGGACTCATTAGGTCGCCAACACTATTTCGCTACTTCGGCTATTTGCCACGCTAAGGCGAAGTTTGAATGGGCTTTTACTCTTTACCAGAGGACACCAAGAAGGCAACATAAAACATAAATTGAGGAAAATATCGCTGCAGTAGCAGCTAATATAAAGGAAGCACCGGATATGTTAGTTTGGAGACAATGTCAACAATTAAAATTTGGAGACATCGCGTGTGTTAGTGTGTTCAAAACCAGGCAGGACATTTAAGCGATGTTTTGTTCAGAATATAACTGCATGCAATGTCTAAGCCTCAAAATAAAGCACAATCTACTGTGATACGTAAAGTTCTTTTTTCAAATTCTAAAAAATGTAACTCCTAATTAACGTCCCTCATAATGAAAAGCCTTTCACTTCACCCGGCTTTTTATGTACACTTCAAAAACAAATTGGATGAAATTTACTTGTCCAGAAACACAAAGAATTTCTGAAGATCAAATGATTTATATATAAAACACATTGCTCTTCACCTAAATAATATTTAATACAATAAAATGATTTCGTTTTTAATTTTCTTTAAAGGACCCCAAAGGCAAAGCCACAGGACGTCAGGCGCGTTAAAATCTAATATTGACTTAAATTCGTGGAAATCCGCGTACCGCGTAAGCTCAGGAAATCCTTTCAGCAGCAGCAGTAGCAAAAATACAAAACTATCATGTACGTCTACCACACTGTCGACATCATTGACAATTAATCGTCAGTCAAGCGCTTCAACGGCAATATCTAAATTGCAATTACCACCGTTTTTGGCAGCAGCACCGTTTCTCTTCACTTACCGACGCTTGAAAGAGGAAAATAATAATAATAATATTGGCTTTTTAAATCATAATGATAATAATACGAATAGTGCGATGTCCTCGCATCATTTGGGTGCTGGCGTTGAGACGCAAACATTGCACGCCTGTTCGTCAAGCAGTGCAACGAGCGGAAATTTTTCTAACACCTCTTCGGCGAATAATAGTTCATTTTGTCATGACTACGATCGAAAGTTTAGTTTACTAAGCTTATTTAGAAATCCATACAAATACAGTGAACGCCGAATTCTTAACAATGCGCCCGCTGCGTTAGGAGGAGGTACGACAATAACTGCTTCGCCATCTCATATTTCAATGTCGAATCCCGCTTCTTCATTCATACCTAGTTCCCAGTTTGGTGCTTTAGGTTGCAAAGCTCAAAATACTAGCTCTGCTAATACTCCATCTTGGAAATTGGTTTCTGCAACTCAGCAATCATCAGGCGTTAATCATGCCTTCCATGGAGCTTTCAATATTCTAAATAACAATGACGAACGTAAGAAAGCTTTTACTAGTATAGTTACTGGTGGCAGTAGTACATTTGAACGTTCTGCAGAATCACGTAGTAATACTTCAGCTTATGCTTATAACGATCTCTCTAAAAGCCGGAAAGTTCATAAATGCGATAATGACGGCTGCGACAAGGTTTATACAAAAAGTTCCCACCTAAAGGCCCATAAGCGCACGCATACCGGTAAACATCAGGTGCTCAATTTCCTATTATCTTATTTTGCATTCTTTGTGTTTTTTTTTCTTTTCTTTTTTTTTTAGGTGAAAAGCCATATGTGTGCACGTGGGAGGGATGTGTCTGGCGCTTTGCTAGATCGGACGAGTTGACTCGGCATTATCGTAAACACACCGGTGTTAAACCATTCCGTTGCCAGCTTTGCACACGATCTTTCAGCCGCTCCGACCACCTTTCCTTGCATATGCGCCGGCATTAACAATTTTTTTTTTTTTTTTAGTAATAATTTTTAGGCAAATTTTTTCTCCAAAAATAGCAAATTAATCATCATATGTACAATTTTATTTATTTTATTTTATTTTAAATTTTTGTGCTTTATATGTGTTTTTAGGACTGCAACTAGATTATGAGATTGGTTACTAGAAATGCGATTCAGATCGTTGTCGCCAATTTGAAAATTTGGTTTGGCATGTCTATATCCACCCTCTCTCTCTCTCTCTCTCTCTCTCTTTCTTTTGAGAATATTGATTATCTTTTAGTTTAGCCTTAATCTTGCTCAAATTCTTGTACGTATTTCGAAATTGAGAAAAGTAACGCTAAGACTTGTAGATGAGATTAAGTCGATATTCTCTAGCGGTGGATATGAAGATTTGATTATTTTTCAACCGTAAAACACGGATTTATTATAAACAAAGAAAACCGTGAAAATGTTATAGTTGGTGACGCTTGGTTCAATACCTTACGCTTCATTCAATACCTTATACCTCATGTTGGCCCGCACAGTGGAAGGCTCTTGAAACGGCTCTATAAATGGCAAACCATTCTTTTTGCTTTTTTTTTCAAAAAAAAAGTGTACTTAAGTTAATGCAGAGATTATTTTCATTGCTTACTTGGAACAAAAATCCAAATGTATATTCTTTTTGCAATGATTTATTTCTAGACTTAGTAAGACACAGCTTCATTTGTAACTCCTTTCTGCCTAACTAAAGAATACTGAAATATAAAAATTAATCATTTCTAAATAACCCGCAAGCGAAAATTGCAATTAATAAGAATTATCTATCATCTTCTCACTGAAATCTATTAATATGTTTTCCCGATAGTAAGATAGTACTTCTATACCCTTCCTTATAGCGGAAGAATGTTGAAATGAATGGTGTGGTCTTACGAGCGACTCTTTTTTTCTTTTGTAAAACTTCGAATTTTATAATCGTATTAGGGCAATCACATCTTCACTGATCATTTCAACTCATATATAAAAATCAAAATTTTAGTTTAATTTGCAACAGACATCTTTTCCTAGAATGTTTGCAGCAGCGTCTTGAATTTAACAAAATATACAAAATAATATATTAGACTTTTGTAATTTGCAGAATTTTGTTATTCATAATTTCATTCATTTCATAATCGATTTGAAATGTAATTTGCTTAATTTGCTCCCTCTCTTTTTGTTAATTCGCTTTGGAAATTGAGCCGAACGGTTTTTTCTTTTTTGTATAACATCCAACCTATGCCAATTATAATATAATTTCGTTTATATCTTCTCTTATAGTGTATCATGAAAGTTTGTACGTAGTTAGTTCAATTTTGTAAATATATTAAAAAAAAAAAAAACAAAAACAAAACCATGAAAATATATTTATTATTTTCTATAAAAAAAAAACGACTTGGCCTTGATATGTGGTGGTTTGAGTTTAAAATTTCAGTTAAAGTTATAGTTTTTATATATTTATTTATTTGAAAAAATAATTATTATAAAATTCATATAAATAAAACGCCAATGCGTCTCAAAGGCATATATTTTCACTTTTTTTATTTTAATAAAATTAGCCGAGAGAGCTTTCTCGCAAGTCTACGTAAGTACGTATATGCGACGAGCTTAGTGTAAGAATAAGAACTTTAATTTTATTCAACACTTTTCTATTATTTTATTTTATCGAGAGCAAAATTTTTAAATTTAATCCTTTGTAAATTCTTTATTTTCTATCGATACGATAGTAAAAATATCTTTTTTATATAAAATATTTTCCAAATTAATTTTTAATCATTTTAGTTAAGCTTATAACTTCGCTAAGAAAAATGTCTACAATTATTGTAAAAATTGTTACTGAAAAATCCCGGGGCTAAGAACCTGCCTATATGAATGGTGTACTGTCGTCGCAACTTAAATATCTCAATAGTAGTCGAGATTGCAAGCATCGATAATGTTGACCAAATTATCGGTATGATCTGGCGTTATTTTTCAACTTCTTTTCTTAGTTGTGGGATCATGTATCTGGCATGTTGCACAACCAGTTTTTGCCGACATATTATGAAGACGATTTGGTTTCTTCGAAATTAAGGTAGAAAATATCGACAATTTTCCATATCTAGGAAGCAACCGCGGTCACTTTCTTACTCCCTACTACACATATCAGATACAAATGCACCTATTTCTAGTGCTGAATCGTAATCTTTGAATTATACTTTGATTAGATAAACATATATATACATATAGTTACACTGAATTGTAATCGTTATGGTACTTATACTAAATTGTAGTTTTTATTCACTCTTCTTTCATGCACTTTTATGATGAGTACGAATGTCTACTTGCCTATATGTGGATGCCGTTTTCACATTGCATTCCATTATAATAAATTTATAATTTGTAAAATTAAAATTCTTTTTCAATAAGTGTGTTCCATACGCAATCATGTTACTAGGCACGCACTTGTGCGTGACTGCATATATTCATGTGTACATAATTTATTTTAATATTTATGCGTACGTCATGGGAAATGACCTTGGTACGTATAAGAAGAAAAACATCTAATATTAGTTTTGTTCACACTGATACTCATCTAAGTTAGACTAAGTTACTGCACATACAGGCTAAGCCCCGAAATGTCCGTAGG
Source organism: Glossina brevipalpis (assembly GCA_000671755.1). NCBI lineage: Eukaryota > Metazoa > Arthropoda > Insecta > Diptera > Glossinidae > Glossina > Glossina brevipalpis. The sequence continues at coordinate 520,025 of KK351065.1, read as the reverse complement.
AATTAGACAAGTAATACATGAAACCGGTACCAATATTCCAGCCACTGGAAGCAGTAGATTAATCGAAAAGTTCGCGGCACGAAATCCCAGATCGTATATCATTCGAACTAGCGATGGGCATACAGAAATGAGCAGCGCAATTCACTCTGTAATCTGCAGGGATTGATAAAACTTATCAAAAAGTTATGTGATACAAAGGCATTACCGGTGACCATTATGCTTCGGTTAATGATTCAGCTGTTCACAAACCAAGAGTTAATGTGGTATCGCGCGAAACAACCGGCTTGCCTATGAGGGATGGTAGGATTCTAAACACGTCCCAGAGGTTACTACCAACACAATACACAGAAAGCACCGAATGTGTATCAACAAAGATTATGCTCCAGCCCTGCGAGCTAATTTCCCTGGCAGTAACGAATGATACACACGACAACCATCAGCTCCATCTAGTAACCAAAAAAAAAAAAAGATAAATAAATAAATAAAAATAAAATAAAAATTTTACAAAAATTTAGAAAAAATATGTATTTTAGTAAAGAATATCTTGTTTTTATTTTTAATTTTATTCTTTTTAAACGACAATTTTATTAGCGCTTGTACTTTATGTTAATAATTTAAATAAAATTACGATAACTTCAGCATTAGCCCCGTAAGATTGCAAATACAATAAATATTTTAATTCTTATTACAAGGTTGAGCGCAGCTTAAACTTTACATTCGACTTGTTTGAATTGAGGTATAAAATTGAAAAACTTCTTTTCCAGCTATCGCCAACTTCACAGTTTAATCATGAAAATGCTGACCTTGCTTTTAATGGAAGATATCAGACTACTTCAATTTAATTAATTATAAAATGCTGATCTTGCACTTTATTGCAAGATATCAGCTTACCGCAAACGATAAAAACATCTGTAATCAAAATATCTCGCATGCGTTGCATTTTCAGAATTTATGGATTTTGATTTATGGTGTGTGTGATGTTAACTTATATATATAATATTTGAACAATTAATTTAACAACATGTGTTATAATACAAGCTAACAAAGTTCTCCCTTCTTTGAGTTGAGTCGAAACGTGCACGTATCACAAGCTTGTCGATCATCGCCACAAAACCAAGCTTAGTAACAAAAATACTCATTTTGCGCCTCATCCAAGGTATTGATCATCTGAATTTCACTTTACAAATCATTCGGCTTGCAATTCATTTTTGGTAATATAACATTGTTGACTGATGGCGATCGCGTTAACTCTTTCCCCGTTTAAGTAAACGTTCTCCCCAGGACTTCTATAACTATTAACAACCGTTTGCATATTACAACTTTCTCCTTCTTGTTGTGTTCTTGACTGGCGGACTTTTTAACAGATAACATAAAATTCAACTAGAACAGAAGATTTTCCTACAAAAACAGAAGGAATCATAGGAAGGGATTTCTTGCAGAAATTTGCTTGCAACATAAACCAACAGACTGAAGCTTTAACTATAAACACTAAGAATATTTTAAAAAAATTAACAGAAAGGGCATACAATTACCACCAAGATGTGAGATAATAAACTCAGATAGAACTAGACAAAAAACTCAAGAGCCAAATACTTCTCAACATTAGACATGACGAACTCATACCATCGGATAGAACTACACGAAAAACCTAAACCATTTAATGCATTTTCTACCTCGAACGGACATTATCAGTATACCAGATTACCATTTGAATTGAAGGTATCATTTAATAGCTTTCAAAGGATACTGACCATAGCTTTAGTTGAACTAGACTTTGAAGCTTTTTTGTACGTAGATGATATAATCATCCATGATTATAACTTTGAAGCCCCACAACAAAGACCTAACTAAAGTGCTAGATAGACTACAGAAATAGAATCTAAGACTGAATGTAGAAAAATGCCATTTTTTCAAATCTGAAGTTATACTCCAAGGACATCTAATAACATCCCAAGAAATCAAATCAGATCTCACCAAATATGAAGTTATAAAAAATTACAACTCACCGGCAAACAGAAGTTAGAAGATTTATTTGATTATTCAACAATTACAGAAGATTTACAAAAGAATTTGTCAAAATAGCCAAACTAAAAACTAAAAAAAGGGACAAGAATTTACATGGACAGAAAAGGAAAGAAAAGCCTTCGAAACCACCAATATTACAATATCCCAAATTTGAAGAAACTTTTGTACTTCCAACTCTCGCATCTGATTTTGGATTAGGCGCTATATTACCACAAGGTAAAATAGGAGAAGATCTACCAATAGCGTATGCAAGCAAATCTCTAAAACATCACGAAATAAACAAACCGGTAATTGAAAAAGAACTTCTAACTACTCACTTTGGCATCAATCACTTCGGACTATACTCCTATAGGAGAAAATTTACCATAGTTACAGACTATAGATTTATTTTCACACAAAAATCTCACTTCAAAGCTCACTATAATTAGAATGGAAGTGAGAAAGGAGCGAACAACACGAACGCAGACGCACTCTCTAGAATAAAAGTAGATTCCAAACTGCTCAAAGAAATGATGATGATGCAACAATGAAGAAAAAGAATAAAACGAACATTAGTGATAACACGAGTCATGTCCGCAAAAACAAAGAGCAATCAAACCTAAATATGGGAATGTATCTCAATAAATGATAAAAGAAATGCGAGAAAATTAGAATTCAAAATAGAAAACGGTAATAAGAGATTAATAATTGAAAATGATGAAAGATTAAATTGCACGGGAGTACGATATAATGAATATCCAGACATTGCCAATGCATTCTTGGAAAAATTACTATTGCGAAACTAAATAAATCGAATTTTAAAGATTATTCATTGAATTTATATGACGAAATAGTTCATTATATACTCAAAGAGGAAGGAAATGAAGGAAAAAAATAAATAAAATAGAGAATAACCGCCTAAATATACTTCTATATAAAGATAGAGAAAGAATATTAGATGAAGAACAAAAAATAAAATTAATTAAGGAATATCACAACAGTTACCACGGAGGACACATTCGTATAAGAAAAACATTTAAAAAGCTTCACCAAAGATTTATAGAGAAAATATGTTTAAAAAACGATCAAAAAATATATGAGGAGTTGTAACACATGTCAAGCTAACTAATCAAATCAGACATACACAAAAGACCTACTAGAAATCACAAAAAAGACCTTCAGATAGTTTTGAAATCATCTGCATAGACGCGGTAGGATACATAAAAGCATTTAACAACTATCGATACAGAGCTCAACGTGAGTTAACCGTGAGTTATTATAGCAAGACCCATCAAAGATAAAATTGCGAAAACTGTGAACAAAGTTCTAATAGAAGACATTATACTAAAATACGGAAATTTTAAAATATTAAAATTTCTCTGATAAAGGCTCAGACTTCACAAATGAACTCCTAAAAGGAATATGCAGATTGAATAAATATTCTATGCAACTTATCGTCACGAAACTGTAGGGACTGTAGAACGTAACCGCAGACTCTTAAATGAAGACTTATTAGCCCTAGTAGCAAACGAAGAATGAGACACATGTATACCTTTTTAAACCTCCGCTTATAATACAGCACCACATAGTGAGACAAATTATACATCAGTCGAATTATTATTCGAAAAATTACGATACCTACTGAAGGAAAAGAGAGTCAAAAACGTAATTATACCCAAACGAATACATTAAGGAATTAAAAAGAATATCATTATATTAGTTTGGGGAAAAGGTAATCCATCCAATCTTATAAGAACTTCAGGACTTTATTTAACATTTCGAATTGGAAAATAATGGATTACCTTTTCCCCAAACTAATATAATGATATTCTTTTTAATTCCTTAATGTATTCGTTTGGG
>KK351065.1:474036-515784 GCA_000671755.1 Glossina brevipalpis | reverse complement strand
TCTCTTTAGTCTAAGAATTAATTTCATTAGTCTAGAGTATAATAGTAATAAAAGAGTACAAACTGCCGCAACTGTGGCTGAATTGTCAAGACACGCGTCTAGCAATTCAGTGCACGTGGGTTCGAATCCCCATTGCGGTGAAGCTTTTTCGCGTTAGGTTAAGAGAATTAATAATAATAACAATAATAATAGTAATAAAGAAATAAATAAAAAATATATATAACACATAAGAAATTATTACATTAATAATCCATATATATCCTAAAATTAAGAAAATTAAAACCTTGTTGACGCCGATGTTCAAGGTAAAAACTTAAATCCCACGAATAACAATCCTCACAATATATAGGTGATGGGACTGGGATATAATAGACGTAATATTAAAGAAATTAGGAACATTTATAGGAATCGTTATTGCATTGAAACGATTCCCCTAACACTTTCCCTTCTTCAAAGAAAGATGGTAATTACTTACGCGCACCCAATGCGCAATACCCTCAGTTGTGGTGTGGAAAATTTCACATTCATGACATATACTATTAATATATTCTTTGTCATAAATATACAATTAAAAATATAGCTTTCGTGTTTTAAATAATATGAATTCGTTTCCAATACTGTTTGAGCTGGGGACGAATTTTTTCAAAATAGTACAAAAATTGTGACCTCCACTTCGAACATCTAAATACGTGAACAGACGCACAAATAGGTTTAATAAGTATGGCTAGTAGCAATGGCGCTTCAGATACTCGAGGTATAGAGCTCACAAATTAATGAAATATGCTATGGATCATTTTTGCTTGCCAGCCAAGTACACCATTTCAAAAACTTTAACTTTAGGTTTCAAAAGTTCCGAAGTAATTTAGCGTTATTCTCCCGATCCCATTAAATTACAAATCAAAGAAGAACTGGCCGAAGAGGCATGTTTTGCTTTTGGTGCCATACTTAAATATATGGATTTTTATTTGCCGTCAAAACGACAATAACGTATGGGTAATGAAATTATCGATAACATATTCAATGGTCCCCTGAAACTCGAAATATTGCGCGATGAAATCTATTGTCAGATATTAAAACAGTTGGCGGATAATCGGAACCGCATTTCTGAAGAGAGGGGGTAGGAACTAATGTGGCTGGCCACTGGTCTTTTTGATTGTTCACAAAGTTTGCTAAAAGAATTAACACTGTTTCTGAGGACACGCAGACATCCAATTTCGCAGTATTCATTACATCACCTGCAGAAAATTATAGGCAATGGCCAACGCAAATATCCTATTCATCAAGTAGAAATAGAAGTCAGACAACATAAAACTACCTAGATATTCCACAAAGTGTACTTCCCCGATGACACAGACGAAGCTTTTAAAGTGGATTCATCGACGAGGGGGCCAAAGACTTTTGCGACAATATTTCGCCACGTTTGTCGCTTAGAATGAGTGAAGGTTTCTCTTTATTTGTAAAAATAGACGATAAAGTAATTTCAGTAGCAGGAGGAGACATTTTTTTCGATTTTATTAGACACCTAACGGCCAAACCGATAAGAGACCGTTCAAATCCTCAGTTTACGTATCAGACGTTTTTTATGAAGATATTGTGAACGAACGCTGTACCGGTTATAGACGATTTAATATTTCATTATCATCAAGAATTATCGAAACTTTTAAGAGGTTATTACAAATATTCTCGCGTCGAAGCAGCAAAACTAGCAGCTTTAGTATGTCGGGTGCACTATGGAATATGGAAATATTTAATATGGAAAATATTAAAAATATAGAAAAGAACGGCATATAAAATTATGAGTATTACAGACAAATGTTGCGTGAATTGATACCTTCGGATGTCATGAAAATGCAAAGCTGTAACGAATGGAAAAGAGCGATAGTAGCTTCATATAATGAAGATGCAGGCATGAGCTCAGAAGATGCTAAAGTATCATTTTTGAAAATTGTATACAGTTACATAAAATTAAAAATGAATATTTTTTGAAAAGATATTGGTTTCATTGTTTTTGTTCCCTTAATGCTTTTAGATGGCCTACCTTTGGCTCGGCTTTTTTCGAAGTGAAACAAACGAATGAATCTAATTATCCAGAAATGCTTTTAATAGCCATCAATAAACATGGCGTTAGCTTAATACATTCAGTTAATAAAGCAAGTATTCAAAGGAAATTTAATTAATATAAATACTTTATTATAAATGTTCGATCTAATCAATATGACATATTAATTACTCATCCTTTCATACGTATTTCAAATTGGTCATCGGGCAACACTTACTTTTACATGACCATCGGCAATTTAGTGAGGAGGTCCAAGCTGTTGTGCGAAACGTCATTGGGTTATAAAATAGACAACTTACTTACTTCCTATATATCAGTAATGTTAACCAATATAAACAAAAATCGTATCATACGCGCAATGCATCCGCAGCTCAAGGAGTCTGGCGTCGTGATCGACGAGAGGAAGAGGTATTGGCTTTAGAGCAGCAAGATACTTGGTTTTCGTCGCGCCGCTGATTTTAACATTAAGCTGAAGGTTGTACTAGAATTTAATGAAACTGAACGGTCTAATTTGACACATCTTTTCATTCTTTTGGTTGTTTGTCTTTGATTCTTGGCGCTTGTGCTGATACTTGTGCATTTGCCGAAATTTGAAGATCATTTATTTTTAAGCGTAAAGAATTCAAAGTAAAGCATAAAGATATCAAGATTGCAAAAATTATATAAATGAAAGACAAAAAATATTTATAAAAAAAGTTACGAATGGTAAATGGTAAAATGGTGGAAAGGTATGAATATTAAAACGGCGATTAGAAGCAAATGGACAAAGTCAGAGTTTTGTTTGTTTTAAGTAGACTTCACGTGCTCTTATTCATAATTCACTTTGTAACATTGGAACGTGGTGTGTGTAAACGTTGGATCTAGTACGTTAGCTACGGACAGCTCAGTTGGAAATGCAGAATATAGTACAGAATACCAATAAACAAATCTTATTTTGAAAAACAAAAGTAATTTATTAGTTCAAGTTCCCTTTTCCCATATACAGAAATATCAAATTCTTTTTCTCTTGGTTGGTAACTTTATTTAAGCCCGAAATGAAGAGTTTTTCGGATTAAAGGAACAACCAAATTGTGCGGTATAATTAACCGATCACGCTGATGTTCAATTTATATCGCTTTTGTTAAAGATTTTTCCAATACTATTGGTAATTATAGTTAAATTTGATAATTATATTTAAACTCGGACAAACTTTCCGCATTGTAACTACATGAATTTACTACAGAGGACTTAAAAAACACTTACGCGTCTAAAACTGAATCAATTGTAAGTCAACCTGACGTTATAGTTCTGCACTTTGATAAAAAAAATGTGATAACAATTATCGAAACAGCAACATTACTCCTTCATTTTACGGTAGAATCAATAAACAACTTAAAAATATAAGTACTAAACTGCTATCAAATTCTTTGCAACATTTTCTACGAGAAAAATTTATACGAGGAATCGTAAGCCAAAAAAAAATTGAAGACCAAGTATTTGCAACACAGCACTCAAGAATATACAATATGCGAAAGGTCTACATTGCGATAAATAAATATACGCAAAAGGAAAAAAGTTCGATATTATATTATAAAGAAATCAAACGGACCTTGGAGGAGTAACGTAATTTTCTATGACAATTAAAAAGCTCATTAGAATCTGAAGTTTTTTTTGCTCTTCATTAAATTAATATTTATTTAATTTATATGTAATTAATTGACAATATTTTTCAATAGAACAAACATGTAAACACATGAACATATACTTTTGTATATGCATTAGTATGTGTGCTCTACGAAAACTTCCGAACAATACAACATTGACAATAAACTAGAGAGCAGGCAAACTGATGAATGATCCACTAACATACCGTTCGATAAACTAACCGTGGCAATGAACGAAATTCTCGTACATTCAGGTGAGCGCGATTGTGCGCATCGATCAATGAGATTGTATATTTATCAACAAACTCAGTAGCAAGTTGTGCACTCAGTAATCAGCAGCACCATAATAAAGCTTTCTCATTGTGTGATTAAAATCTATCTCTAAAAAGTAGCAGGCGAATTGCCGACAACGATGGTCAACTATAAAAAGTAAAAAATTTGTGTGTGCAAGCCAGTAGATACAAACTGATCTTTATATGGTCTTTATGCTTGGACTTGCCAACATATGAAACTATACATGAATATAAATGCTAATACAGGGAGAGAAGAAGCTGCTGAGAATTTCATTGCAATCTTAAAGTTAAAAAGAAAAAAGGAACGAAATGTAAGGATACCCTTCTTGGATAAGAGTTAATATACAAAAAAAGAATGATTAAGATTTTTGTTTATTTTGTTAAAGAATACTTGTACATATATGCTCAATAGATATAATGTATATGAATACAAAATATGTTAACATTTTTGATCACAAATAAATTATACTTAGGGCTTCGTAGATTTCAGGAAACATTAAAGAAACAATCTTTATGTCCTTATATATATTGTAATTATATTAAGTAACATCACGGAAGTAAGGTAAAGCTTTATTTATAATGCGATGCTTATGTTTACACAATGGATTAAAACATGCAATCAAACGTAAAACGCACACATAGCAGTGGTTAACAAAGAAAATATTGCACAAAAAACCTTATTGTAACAATTTATGGCGCTAGTCTTTGCATACACCTGCAAACTAAGTATAAAAAGCATTGAAGGAATGAATGAATTGAGTTTAATGCTACAGCATTCGTGGTTATCTGTGCCATCGATTTTGTTTACCTTGTTGGTATTGTTCTATGATTACAACGTAGTTAAAAAAAAGCAAAAAGTCTCCAGCACCCGTAAACAAGAACAATTAAAATAAATATGTTCTTGTCTTTTGTACGTGAATTTGGAAAAGTTGCTTTTCATACAGTTCCAATATAAACCTTAGCTGGCAGCAGAAGAGAGCGCTCATGCTATAAAAAGTTATATTCGCATAGTATCGTAAGTCATCAGCTACTTGTTAGAATTATGCTACGTTCCGTTATAACATAGAAGTGCTTTCATGGAGCAAATTTATCGTTAGACGGGCGGATGCATTGAGTTGCTATTTAAATAGATGTTGTGATTAATCTTGGTCAAATGGAGGTAAACAACAAACAAAAAATCCACACGCGTTGATATTGAACATGTCAACTATCGAGTTTGACATGCTTTGCATTCATACAAATCGATCTAAAAGTTGAATTGTTAGTGATTTAAAGCACATGTTAGACTAAAAAAATATGTCAGCCTTAAAATTTTACTATAAAAATAAAAAATTAATACAAAAAAAATGAATATAATCATTTGTATCTTTAAGATAAACCCAAAAAAAGTATATTCTTCTGCAAGTAGACATTAAACCGTTCAAACTGAAATGAAAAAATAAGATTATTTAGTCATGTTTGGATTAGTTAACGATTATATTGGAGAAAATCAATCAAAAAAGTAAGCACCGCGTTATAATTATGGCTGCAACGATTTCAAACCATAGTTCATAGACGCCTAATAAAATGATTTATAGTATTATTGACAAATTATTAATCATGGTAGTCATTATGTAACTAGTCTCGCTCTTAAAAAGGCGAGACTAAGCTTTTGCAAAATGGCGGCTAGTGCCAACTTCATTAGCGTCACGTAACAGTATCTCTAACTTTCCAATAGTCTCCGGGAAATTTTCCAATATATTGGATTAATAACTTAGAGACTAACAAATGACTGGCAAACTAATGTTCGTTAGTTTTGTATAAACAAAACACATATGGGAAGAAACACAACCTAACCTAATTTCTTAAATCAATATCTTATTTTTTAATTATAAATATATATTATTTTTTAATTATAAATAAATATTATTTATTAAATAAAAATATATAGAAGAATTGCAAATAATTGGATAATATATTTGGGGTTGCGCTTAATTCCCTTTCACACGGTTAGAACAAATTTGCATGAGTATAGAGTATAAATCAAGAAAATTTATTACCGCAACCTCTTTCAAATCTCGATTTGTAAGAAAAAACAGCTGTGAATGGAAACATAAACAAACCTAAACGTATTATCCAAACCTTTGCAATTAAAATTTGTTTATTTTGTTACGCACAATAGATTTATCTATGTTTATACATAACAATTAAAAAATAAATATATGTATATATCAAATAAGAAATTTATTTAAGAAATTAGAAATTTCTTAATTAAAATTTTGTAAAATTCTATTTTCACTTCATCTTCCTTGCTTGATATTTACTGCATTGTATTTTGTTTATACAAAACAAACAAACGTCAATTTATCTGTCATATTTTACGACTCTCTCATTATATTGGAAAATAATCTATTGGAAAGTTTGCGTTACTGTTATATGTGGCTAATAAAGCCGACTATCACGAATCACATTGAAAAAAAGCTATTAACAATTTTTAAAACCGCCACAAGTTACATGATGATCCTCCTGGTTAATATCCAATGCAAATTTTTTTAGAGCGACATCAAATTTGACGTAAGGAGAGAGCGCAAAAAGCAACGGTCACCAGTTCAAACTGCTTACATGAAACCATGAGTGTCATTATATAAGCAATTAACTGTCTATAGAATGGGAGATGATAAGAGGTGTCTATGAAATCTAATTATGTAAGCAAATTTGATGCTGACAGTCGCCAAATACAATCTCTTATTTACATCAAATCTGTAAATACTAAAATTGGTAGCTCCAAGGGAAAACTTGCACTAATATTGAATATAAAAACCTGTTTCAGAGTTGTGCTTTTAAGAAAAGCAGTTGTGTAAAAAAAATGTAAATAAATCTAACAGTCGATCAGTGCGGGTAAAAATTATTTTTGGTATTGTAAATTAATGTTTTTGAGAAATTAAGTTGTATTAAATCAATACCTATGCGAGATATAGACCTCCGTCCGTTTTTGACGTACCAAAAAAAAAAAAGAAAAAATATCATTTGTTGACGCAACTCTTGGCTCCTTGGCAAGCAATAATTGAAAAATAAAGAACGAAACTAACCCGTAATTTTTTTTTGCAAGCCATAGTGGATACCCTCGGAGCCTTGGGTGGTAACACCTCGGAAATCCGACGGAACTTTCAAAAACGGAAATTCAACGAACGTCGTGGGAAGGCGCACTGGCGCTTATAAAGTTTAGTGCTAAATTTACTCTCAAACAGGGAAGTCGATTAATAAAAGCTTTCATATGCTGAATCCACCTTCTTTTGTATAGTTTATTTTATTTATTCGCAAGTGTTTCTGAGTGAACTAAAGATATAAAATCGATAATGAGGATATTGAATTTCTCTTAATCTTCACGCTAACATTGTATAATATATTCGTGAGGAAAAAGAACTATGTTCTGTTCCCTCTTTTTACATTTCGCTGTCGTTTTTTGAATCCCTTATAGAGGTGGAAAGTTCATATTTACTACTATTAACTCCTTGTTTTTTTAGCGCCAACTGGCGGAAAATTCAGATTATAGTCTCGGAATTGAAACTACATTCATTCATTTATTACTTAAATAAAATTCTTGCTAATCCACCGATTTAAAACAAATTTTGAATTCGTTTGGTTTTTATTTCATCCACTTGAAATCATAACTGTTGATTACTTAAATGATTTTATACAAATAAAAAAGTACTCACTTATTGTTCGCACTGTTGTAGCTGTTTTCTGATACTCACAAGCTTCTTACTTTAACTTTATTAATCCATAAGTTCTTATGTTTTTTTAGTCTATATTGTAATAATTTTAATTGAATATTTAACTGCTGTTGTTCATTTTAGCCGTCACATCATTTCAAAACTTTTCAAGGTAACAAAATTATGTAATAAGTTAGTTAGTTGCATTCAAGCAAACATAAACGATCCGAATCGCTTAAGTAACCGTCTCTTCGACTTTTTATTTCATACTCCACATTCCCCACTCACACAACTACCAAAGTATCTATCTTAATTGTCTTATACTTTATTTATTTAATACAGTTTTTATTGATCGTTTATTCTCTTTGCTCTGCTTTCACGTCTTCTCGGGAATCGTGATTTTATGCTCGTTATCATGAAATTTCTTTATACAAAGCCATTTTTATTTTTGTTTTTCGTCTATATCACATTAATGATAAAACACATGTTTTCTAATCATATTAATTTTAATGAACATTTCATCAGAAATGGTAGAATAGTTAATTTCAATTATGTATGTTTGCACTTATAAACCTTCCCTTATTTTCTATTATATAGACTGAACACAATAATGGCACTTAAATGATTAACCCAATGACGACGTTTAAATAAAAATTTTTAAATTTTTTAAATATTATTAAAGGATATTATTGTGCTTCAGTAACAATATTGACAGTCAAAAAATTATTTTTCTTTATAATTATGTTTCAGAGCTTATCTTATAAGCATTAAAAATTAATGCAAGTTATTGACTAAGTGTACGCTTGGCTTTGTGTGCATATTTTTTTTAGATGAAAGACAAAACTAACTTCTCTGTTCAACTGCTTGCTTCTATCGTCCAAACTCGACTGCTGTGATCTCATTTCATCTCTTTTCAAAGAAACCCACGCGTTATTTTTTTAAACAGACTGACTTCGGACTCTCTTTTTCTTCGGATAAAACGAACGGACATTTTGCTCTCTCTTCATGAAAAGAGAATGTGATTAGCGGTATTCTGCTATCTTAATAGAAAACGGACAAACACATACAGCTTTTGCACTCTCTACAAAAAAAATAAAAATATACACACACGCGGACGTTACAAATAAGAAGAGTTTGGTATTCTACTACTTGATAACAATTTGTTATATTATTTTGTATGACAGTTCACCCTTAAATTTCCTGCTTTCTTTAATGTATAGCGGAAGTGCTGGCGACTATAACTAAGCACATGAGTTTGACTTGTCTAATCATTTTCTTTTTGTATACTTACCTTTCTTTTTCTGCTCAAAGAATTTCTCATATTCTCGTTTCTTCACTTGTCTTTGTCATAAACTATGCAAACAAAAAGTATGTAAAAAAGAACTAGATTTGCGGATCTAGACACTAGAGGACGAACGGACCGGCATTAAAAAAAGCTAAGAAAAACCCTAGAATTGAAAGGTAAAATATATGAAATAATGAGTGTTATTTTATTGTCACCATACTAGTTGTTGATAAGGTTATAATAAGTAAAAGTGCATAAGTAAAAGAACTGAAAATTAGCCTAAAGAGAGTTAAATTCATAATAATTATTCGCAAAGATATATTCGTAAACTTTTATTGCGTAAACTATGAAGTCTTCTAAAGTTAATAATATGACGAGATTATGCACACTTCAGTTAAATTAAGCCCATAAATTCAAAATTTGGAAGTTCTGAATTTCACATATACACACTAATATATTTTAACACTAATCATATTAGTTATAACACTGGCAAGTAATTTTTTTATAATTGAACTATTGTTTCCGCCTTTTAATAGTTTTTATGTTTCCTTTAATCAATATCGTTTATTTAACTTTCTCCTTCGTCGAGCATTTCTAGAAAAGCTCTGGGGACGAGACCCTGAAGTAAACCTTGTTTACCGTACATGTAATCAGTATGAGGTGGCGAACACTCGGAAACAAATATCACCTGTAAAGAGAAAATTATAATAATTAGAACTGGGAAAGGTAAATATCTTTAATAAATGTTCATATATAATATTTTGTTGATTCATAACTGAGTTATAACGATATATAAGAAAGAAAGTGAATTAGTTTAGTGCATTATGGTGGTATCCTTGTTTACTCAACGACAACTAGATTGATACTATACATTTCCCGATGTGTATAGTAGAGAAGAAAAGACAAAAAATACCTGTTACAGCTAGATATTCGTGTATGCTGTTTGCAAACACAAACATAGTCAACCAAAATTTCAAGCACATATATGCCTAAATTATAACCAGACAAAGACTTTAACTTTTAGCGACGACATGACTCCATTATAATATAGACTACCTTATTGTATTCGCTAACATTGAGTGAAATTAATTGACTCAAATTGCATCTCTCATTCCCATTACACTCTCTTGACATTATCTTGCTCTTTTTCTTTTGTAAGGAATGTTCTACTTAGCGGCTTTTGGCTACACAAAACAAAAATCACGTCCAGTTGCCTGCAGAATTGCTGCACCGGTCATTGCATTTTTAAAGTTGTGTAAAAACTAAAGAAAACGAACGAAAAACACCGACTACTGCTAATCATTTTGTTAGGCATTTGTGTGAGAGATAGATTACGTGACTTCAAAGTTGCGGATCGCAGTATTGCAACGATGTAACGATGTTCAAAGAAGAATTTGTGTGCTAGCCTGACTCTCACGAATGGATTTTCGGTTGTCAGTACTCAATCTTGATGTCGTCTTATCTGCAGTCGTAATATATGGTTTGATCATATTGTTTGATTGCTATGATCTCTTACGCATCAAATCAAGGTCTTTAATATAAGCTTCAAAAGCAATGTTATGGGATGTAGCAATGGGACCCGCCCAATTTAGGTCTTTTCACCAAACTCATGTATCCAGAATCTTCAATTCATAAAGGCTGATTTCTGATTTCAAATCGACAACTTGAGACAGCCGTCCTTCCTGGGCGGCAAATCATTGCAAAACTCTACATTGGAATAGATCTAGGGTGGGGCAGAAGACTGTTTAAATAGTAATAATTAACACAATTCTACTCGAAGATCTCCGACAAACAATATTTTGATGTATGTTTCGCATTCTTGTTGAACCGGTCATATCCATCTTGGCCCGCGATCGATTTCTTGAATTTTTTATTAATTTCATATTCTGTTGCGGGCGTATAGGAAGGACCACAATTGTTGTTGATAGAATAATTATATTTTCCAATAACAATCCAATTGGACAAAGTTTTAACAATTTCGGAAGATTTCTGCCATGCTTGATTTGACCAACGGCCAATACATCGAGAAAAGTTTCAAAACCAATTAGCAAGTCGATTTTTTTGGATTTGATTTAGTTAACTTTCTTTTTAAATATAGGTAAGACGTACTAATAACAACTTACCTCGTTTGTAATTAAAGTTAATTCGGTATGATCCTTGGCATCGTATGAACACAGCACGCGAGCTCTTTTCATCTCACTCGATGTTTTTGGATTTTGGTTTTGTTGTACATGTTTGACATATGTTTCGCAATTCAACGATTGAATTTCATTGTCTACATCTCTCAGATCAATATCCTCAGAAACTCCCAAACTTAAATATAAAAAAATATATGTATAATGAATTTTCTCTTTCAAGTCATAGTTTATTTTCTTTAATAAAATCGTATCCTAAATAGAAAATTTTTAAGTGGATGTACATGAGTTGGCTTTCAAAAACAAATGAATAAAGGAGAAATTTCATTAACATAACATTTGTGATGGTTGCTTGATTGCATATGAAAAATTTAAGGAGCTTAATTTCATTTTGGTTTGGATTTCGTAGGGTAATGACATCTGATATCGTTTATATACTATATCCAATATTCGATACTTATAATGCATATTTATAATTTCATTTGAATGCTTTGAACTTACTCGATTAGCTCTCTTTGCAATTGATTCATAACTTCATTGCATTTTTTATAATAACACAATTGGGTTTGGACAAAAGCGTATAAATGCTTTAAGTGATCCGAATGTGATGAATTTAATCCTTGTAAAAGTGATTTAGTAATATCGGATTGGCGATCAAATTCTGATTGTGCTACACGTAAATCACGTTCAGCCTGTTATGATATGAGGCAAGTGAGCAATAAGTAAATAGAATTTTATTATATTTTTACATTCAAAAATTCTAAATAAGTTGTACCTGTTCTAAAGCTGTTTCAGGAGAAAGGCCATCCTTCTAGTAGGTGTTTTAAAAGATAAAATCAAGTAATAAATATAAATTTCTTTACTGTATGACTAATAAAAACACTATTGCGTATATTTTAATTTAATTTTTAAATAATTTCATAAATTATTCATGAAAAAGTGATCTCCCTTGTAACTGATAAGTTATTAAAAATTATGGAAATGGGTTTTGAAAGAAAATCCATTCATCTTACACAAAAGGATTTGGCTTATCTCTAAATTAATCACATAAAGGCCAAAAATAAAGTCTTAAAATCATTATAAAATGTATTATCAGAAAACCGATTGTTTTAAATTTAACTTTACAAGTTAAAAAATAAAGCTTATCTGCTAAGTTTTCGAAGCGTTTTGAAAAGTTAGTTAAGTACTTTAAAATTAAATGAGAATAATTAGATCGATCAAGAAAGTTCCTTTAATGAAACTTTTTACCGGAGCCTGCTATGGGCATTTTTATGAGTTGTTAAAGGACAAAAAAAACCCGCGCGAAACCCGCACGAAACCCGCTCTCTAATATCGGGTATGAGGGTAATCAAACTATATTCATATTAAAAACTTCTGAAAGGGAAACTTCATCAATTTTATGATATTTCCAAAGATGTACTTTTTTAATTCTTATTTCAATAAACATACCGTTGGTTGACCCAACATACTTCGAGCTTTCTTAACGCGACTCTTGCAAGCGTCCAAATCAAGCCTATAAAGAAAGAATTTTTATACAAAAAATTAATATTTTATAAAACTTTTTACAACTAGAATGTATTTAAAATGTTTTTTCTTACACAAAGTGTTTATCAAACTATTTTTTCGAATTCGAACTAATGTAGTTTTCAGGAATTTGCTTTGCACATCATCTTCAAGAATACTGAAACTCGTAAATATGTTTTACCGTTTTCCCATCTTGTATCGTGTGTTAGTTCATTATACTTTAGATTGCATTTAATTATCTTCACTTTCATTTAATTTATTATTTTATTTACTTAACTAATTTTTTTACTTCTTAATCTATTTTTACTACTTAATGAATTAATAATCTAAACAAAATTATGTTAGCGTAAGCAATAACTAGAATGATTATTATATTATTAGCTTCAACAATCTAGTCAATGCATCGGTAACTCCGCGAGATTTTGTAAGATATAAATTTATTATATCAGACCTTCCATAGAGGACCGTAACGCGAAATTGTAATAAGTAAACGCTATAGTTTTGAAAGGTTATTTTTATCTCACTAGTATTTCCGACAGTTTAAGCAAACCGTATCCGGCCGTCATGTGCCAATTGCCTATTCACCTATGTTTGTTTTTTCTTAAGATCTGAGTTTTGTTTTCTTAACTACGGCCCTTTTCCCTTGCCAGAAAATATTTCTTCGAAGCTTAGTTTTTACTTCCTGTAATATTTGCTTTTTATTCTCGTACTTTGATTTTCTACACACTTTTATGAAAAACTTTAGTTTATTGGCAAAATGAATAACTAAATTACATCCTAATAAAAAATCGAGAAATACGATCGAGATAGAGAGAGAGAGAGAGAGATGTAAATACAAGAATCGATTACGTAAACGGCAACAATCGATACCATCCTGTTGGTTTAATTTTTATTTACTCAAGTGGTTGTAAAAAAAATTTCAAATATTAGTTTGGGGAAAAGGTAATCCATTATTTTCCAATTCGAAATGTTAAATAAAGTCCTGAAGTTCATATAAGATTGGATGGATTACCTTTTCCCCAACCTAATATTAAATTGAAATTCAATATAAACATTTTTAAACTCTAACTAATTTTTAATTTTATATAACAAAGAAATTCATTTTGAGTAAAAAAAAACTGCAGCTTAAAGCTTGACCTAGACAGAAAAATTGCAAGAGCAGTGAAAAAAGAAAAAATTGTACTGGCAATCTTATAAGAATACAAAATTGAATTAATTTTAGCACGTATGCAACATGGCGAGTGAAAGTACGTGAGAGTGCGTAGGCAGACATCGCAAAAATTCAATTCGCGCATGCAAACGAAAATTTACGAAAAATGTTAGTCAATTTGCATTTGCTGCATTACATATATAATTTTTTTTATGGCCTTAATAGAATGAATCAAAGGATCAAAGATATTATTATTTTCATTTAGCATCACGTATAAATCCGAGAAAGGACTATACAGTTGGTAATTTGTACGGTAGCGAGAAAGTCTTAAAAGAATGTAACGGGTAAGAAAGAACATTAAAACATACATGTTCTAATAGTGACGGAGGAAAAGTGTTACCGTTATTTAATTTGATCACCTCTTCTCTGTTGAGACAATAAATCAATACGCTACAGTCGACTTTCGTAACGAGAGTCAAACATAGCAAAGGTAAAAGTTAACGCTAATGAACTCAGTAAGATAGACGTAAAATCCATAAGTTGGTAATCCCACTACAACTGATTATTCCAGAATAAAGGTATATAAGCCATGGATATACATGAACTTTTGGCAATGTAGGGTCTACCGAATTGTCTAGCTGTTTCCTTGGACTCCCGGGGTTTGCTATGGCGGATAATTCTTGGCGTACCTGGTGCAATAACTTTCTAACGTGGTTTATGCAGCTGAGTTTCGGGAACCGTTATCAGCTGCGTTGAAATTATCTTCGATACCCTTAAATCCGAACGAGTCCGTATGGTATGTGGCGAATCGAATAACGTCACAATAATCTATGACTCGTTTTTTCTTCATTTCAACATTGTCATAGTTGATGTTTTGTTGTTCTTTTTCTCATATTTGTTCTCAAACTGTCTTGCTATTTCGAAGACGGAATGTTTTCCATTGAAATTTTTTTCATTAAGTTTTTTCTTTTGTTTTTGGATTTTGTCCGTTGACCAGATGTTGCTTCCGCTACCTTCTCTTTCCATCCTCAGGCAGTTTTTGTTTTAAGGACATAGGCAAAACGTCACGAGTTTCTATAGCCACTACACAATTGTCTTTGGAAGACTTGACATCAGGATTATGGCCAGCAGCTCCTCCCAAATCTTATTACCTGTTTCATCTGATTTCTCATACACTTCTGAGAATGCTTTGGACAATATGACCGCTTCCTGGGATTTTCAGATAAATTCGCCTTTTGTAGAGAGAGAGAGAGAGAGACCTTTCGTACTGCACCCTTTGGAATATAAATC
This sequence comes from Glossina brevipalpis, assembly GCA_000671755.1. NCBI lineage: Eukaryota > Metazoa > Arthropoda > Insecta > Diptera > Glossinidae > Glossina > Glossina brevipalpis. The sequence continues at coordinate 500,713 of KK351065.1, read as the reverse complement.
CCCTACAGTTTTTTTCAGTCTTCTTGTGAAATTTTGCATTGCGAATATAACCCAAGTGTGTTGGTTTTACACCTAAGTAAAGGAGAGGAAGAACTTTCTCATGATTAAGTTCCCATTTGGTAGTATGGCTGTATCACCTCCCTTTTTGGTTGTCCCATTTGGAATTTTGTAGGACCCACTATGTATCAGAACACTCTTCGTCTGCACTGATCAGAGGTCACAATTATGTTCATCCAACACATTTATTTGAAAACTACGGACAGTCCTTTTTCCCATCTCTCAAATAATCACAATTTTTTCTTTAAATAAGATACATAAGCGTGCACTTATGATCTTATATGTAAGCTGAACGTGCATTTCCCTGTAGTCTTTTCCTAATTGAAGTTATCAGTCAATCGATCAAATTAAATAGGATCATTAGTTTCCGCAACCGTTAGATCTCTACTATTTTCTAATTCGTCCGACTCTTTGTTCATTCATTTATGTTTGCTAAAGACCACTGTATGTATCTTAATCAGAAGAATTATTCCTAATATCATCATTATAAAAATTATCTTTTTAGAAAGACACATTTTTTGGTTATGACCAGGTATCCTTCACATATGAATTTTAATGGAGATAAATGAGCAAACTTAGTTTAAATCATTTTCTCAGCATCACCTTATTCGGTCGTATAAAATTTTCTCTAACATGGTTTTGTCTGAATCAAAAATTAGTGATAGATTAGTAGTCTTATAAAATTTCCACCGCAAGTCCAGGTAACATCTGCCATTCCGTGTCTTTATAAATTGGTGTGATACAATTGCTCGATCTGTATATTTATTCTTTCACTACCAACTGATATTTGCTTGCGACTATAGAAAGGTAACCTCATCTCACGCCATATTGAAAAATGGGAGTATGATTCGAAGTTATAGAGCACATATCAGCATTACTTTATCCTCAGTAAATCGACAATAAGAAATCTATTGGAACTTAATTGTTGCATCATGTTTAGTAATTCACATTGTCTCTAGAGCAAATCATGATGTACTCATCTATAAATTTATCTGTTTAGCTTTCTAAATGTCTTGATTGAGTGGTTTACTTTTTAATTAAAAATATGATTCAGTCTGTCTAGGGATAATTTCTTACCTTCGCCTTACGTGAATTAGGATGGAACACTAGTTGTACTCTGTCTCCATATCTTAACTGATTGAAATTCATCAATCTTCCCATTTTTCATAAAAGAAAACTCGCCTTTACCATCGCCTTTGTTCTAAAATTGACAAACAGGGAAACAGCATCACTAACAGTACTCTAAACGTATGTTAAAGTCCTATCCGCTTAATTTACGAATGCACTGTTTTAATTATGAACTATTTGTTCACTTTCATATTGTTTGCAAAAATACTAAGCATTAGCGCTACAGCTATACTTCTTTTCTGATTGGATTAGTCGAATCAAAATATTAGTTTGGGGAAAAAGAAATCCATCCAATCTTATATGAACTTCAGGCCTTTATTTAACATTTCGAATTGGAAAATAATGGATTTCTTTTTCTCCAACCTAATATAAGTCAGCCATCACAATATGAATTAAACAATATTTTCCTTAATTTGTCCTATAAATGTTCACGTATATTGTTGCTACAATTTATTATATTTATATATCTATATTTATCATATTGCAGCGTGCACTTAGCTTTTCTTTTTTCGTTAAACTACATCAAAAGTGCAATGACTTTATATTTGCTTTGCGTAACGGATAACAAGGAAAGAGAGTCAATTAATAATTGAGTTGGGATATCTAATAGTCGATCTTGCCTAGTTATAAACACTTTATTTCTTTATTTATTTTTATTTTGTAATGTTAGCCGAGAACTGTCAAGGTAAACTCTGCTAACTCCTACCCTCGTCATAAAATTTTTTGTTCAATAATTAATAACGAATATTTTGAAAGTTATTACATTTGAATGGGAAGAAACTCTTCCGGGTTTTTAATGGTGCTAAAAACCTTGATTGCCTTTTACTAAATTTTGCTTTCAAAGCCTTCTTGCTTTTTTTGTGTTGTGTAATAAATTACCTTTTGCTTTCCAATAAGCCTCTATCTTTGGTAACAATTTTCATCTCTCCTTCCAAAAATGCTCGCAATGGATGAGTAAAACAAACAGTGGCAGAACCAATAAAATCTCGTTCGCAACGACCTAGTTTTTGTTCAGCTTGTCCGACTTTAATTAAAGCTTGACCGTACAGCAAATCTTGACCAAATTCCCCTCCAGCCTCAATCATATCCATAGCTAAATGCTCTAGATTACTTAAACGTTGTGGTTTTGACTTATCGATTTTTTCAAATATAAAATCCTCTACACGATTTTGAGGATTTGGTACCAAAACAGATTCAGTATCTTTAACGATCTTTTCAGTCCACATTCTACTTGCATCCGCATTTTCCGCTAAGGTTTGAAATTCCTGATCATATTCGGTGCGTTCGGTTGTTCCGAGTTTTTCTTCAGTTAGCTGAAATATATTTATATTTAAAGGTAGTACTTCTTTTTACAAATTATATTCTTTAAACTCAACACTTTTAATTAAGCACTTATTTAGAAGCATAAACAATTTATAAAGTGCAGGATATATGCTTTCATATATATTTATCACTTACTTGCACTGCTCGTGATAAGGAGTGACCTGCTTCCTTAATGAGATTTTTCACATTAAAATTTGGTAAGTTTATATTCATCGTGAGAAATCAAAATTATTTAATAAAAGTAATAAAATAATTAATAGTTAGAGGAGATTCCTTTAATTCGTTCGTAATAGTTATACGGAAATATTGACTTTCCAGTAATAACAACAGCGCATGCGAGAATAAACAGCTGAAATAAAAACAAGAGAAAAGACTAAAAATTAACTTAAATTGAAATTATGATAACCACTATGTATAACTTGACAGTAACGGTACTAATTGGTATCTCTAAAGTAAACGGTATACGTTATTGACAACCGGATCACAAACGAACAACTATTCAAAAATGAAAAAAGTGATATCGATAATAAACGATAACGATAATGAGTATAAAAATTAGCTCCAACATTCTATAATCATCAATTTATTATAATTTAAGACAGATGAAATAAAATAAGACAGAAGAACTTGGATACTAATAAATTTATTATTATTATTATTATTATTATTATTATTATTATTATTATTATTATTATTATTATTTGTTTACAAATGTAAATGGCTTACATGTGTGCTTTTTTCACAAATTGATTTATTAATGAAGGTACACATGGGACTTAAGTGAAAATATTAGAAAAGTAATCAGCACCGCAAAACAATTAGAAAAGCAACGTTAAAAAATCAATAGTTTACAATAATTTCATTCGTTAAACATAACAAAAGTGTTAATATATAGCATTTATATATCCATTCATATATATTGCAAAGTATCAAGAGTAACTGCGTATCGAACATCCTAGGAACGAGATCAATATACAAAACCAATGAAAACCAAAGTTTAGTCAAAACAATAATAATTTTCATATACCATATCATAATTTAAACATGAATAATATACCTAAAATATGAATAATATAACTAAATTTGTAACTAGTACGATGAAATCTGTAGTATCTTATACGTTATTAGTATATTGAAATCCATATTCTCCGAATATACTACAGTGTTTATCAATGTGGATAGGAATGTACGCTTAGTAACACATGGTTTTTCTCAAAAGAAGGCAAATCAATAAGCATTACGCATAATATCAAGAAGCAGATTGGATCTGATCTAATCTAAGTGAGTTGTATCTTCCATCCATTATGATTTTGCATTTACCATCGCTAAAAAAGTTTCTAGTTTCAAATTTTCTGGAAATTCATTCCAGTGATGCCTTTATTTGGATGAATTTTTTCCTACTACTGCGTAGCTGCCGCAAGTTTACATTACACGTCCATGAAAAGCACTTTCTTATTTCAAGTATGTTTTCTAAATCAACTTTGATGTTTCAGAAAGGATAATATTTTTTGTTCATTCTAAATTATAACATTTTTAAAAAAAAATTTTTCGTTTGTTTTCAATGAATCTTTGTACTTTTCCCAGCAAAAATTTTATATCTCTATTAATGTCTTTTAAATAGTAGTCTTTTTGCGATAACAGTTTCTCATCGTGAATAGTTTTGAAATAAATCTCGAATAATCGAGTCATCTGTACTTTGCGGTCATAGAAAGTTGGTTATAAGAATAGTTTTCCCCGGATTTTTCTAAATTTAACTGTAACTAACAATATAACCTAGAAATTTAATGTTTTCTTTGAAGTAGTCGAATTTATTTTTATTGACATGCATAATAAATTTATTTTTGTATTAAACTCGGTAGTTGGTCTTACAAATTTGCATTAAAATATATTCAGGGCTGTTTTAATTTCAAATAATAAGCGGTTCATTCGATAAACCTTTTATAAGTTTGGGACGTATCAGTATGGATTAATTTATTGAGTGTTTGTATATACGTTCAATGTAGCGATAGACCGATATTAGTCGAAAATTGGCTGGCATTTACAGTGGCGAGAAGTATCCAATGATACGGGAAAAACGTTGTGGTTGGACAGATTAAATCGTATTAGATTCATACATATAGATCAATTCATTTCAGTCCCGAAAATAAAAGGATGGATATTTACAGGATATTTACGGGATGATCCCTGCGACAATAATTTTGGAAACTAAAAATGCTAAATCTGAATTTTGGGTCTACTTCAGAAAAAGCAGGGTACCCTCAAACTCGTACGTATAAAATTGTGATTCTTTCTCTCTTAAAACTAGCGAGAAAAAATTTTTCAAATGACCTAACCTAACCCTGGTTTTTGTTTTCATTTTTTAAAACAGATTTTGTTTCTCATATATATATGTCACAGGAGAGTGACCAAGACAGAATTTTCTTTCCACAATTATTTCACTCAAATAAAAGCTGATTTTAAAAGTTTATTTATTATAATTTTTGTTTCCCTTTTTACACCCTACCAGCTATTTCTAAATTCTCACTTATGGTACATTTTATATTAACTTTGTAATGGATGTATATGACACTCAGCGAGTCTTTCAATGGGCCCATCTTCCATTCAGAATCATTTTTTAAATGGATTTTAACTTCAACTAGCTGTTTCTTTGACTAATGTCTGCGCATGTATCCCTTTCAATCTACAGGTTGAAATGTTTAGCATGTTTCGACGAAATTTGGTAGACTGATGTGCCGTCACCAAAGGACGAACACTGTCGAAAAGGTTTGTATCGGAGTAATTCTACGATCATTCTAAATATATCGCTTTAATTTAAAAAGGTGTTACATGAAAAATATTCCTTGTAACGGTCGCCAATTTGAATATATCTAAAATTTTTCTTGCACACTGCGTTGCCATTGTACCTAAAGATTCGTACAAAATTTCGTCGTGATCGGACGTTCGGAAGTACCCGAAATATTGATCGATATGCTCGCATTTCATGTATCTTGTAGCGGCCACCATTTTGAATTTCTAGAAAATTTCGTATTTTGCGCATTGCGTGATCATCGCAGCTCAATCCGCGACAGTTATATAAAAGCTTATAAAAATGATTTCTCTTATTAATGAAAAATTAAGTACCCTGCACCTTCTTTCCACCTAAAGGTATGCTTTCCATTAGAGCCCTACAGAGAAAGCAGACTAAACCGTAAACTGACCTGTGCAAATTTAGAAAATTTCCTTTTTTTTGTCAAAGATCTCCTTATTCCTTAACTAACTCTACCCTAAAGTACCAAAACTTAGTCGTTGTTGCCTTATAAAGATTTACTTTTCTTTAGAATGTAAACTCGAGTAGACGACGAATTCTTTTTTTTTAAAGATTTAAGGATTAATAATCATTAGCTACTTAAATGGAAAATTCACAAATAATTTTCATTTCACAACATTAAGCTCGTCTTCCAAATGAGATATATTTACTTCTTAAATCTTATTTACACTTAAGCATTTTCCCAATTAAATTTCAATCCGGAGTTAAAATAGCGCATTTTGCAAAATCTAGATATTTGGAAAACTATAGATTGAAATAAAAAATGCCGTATTTAGGAATTAAACAAAAATCGAAGTATTTTATTTCTGCATATATTTAGGTCTAATTTTATATAATTATACACAATAATCGAAATACTACTAACTTTAATAGTTTAACATTTTACAATATTGATAAAAAGTTTTCTTATCTAATATCTTATTTCGTGACCTCTTATTCAAAATATTTCATTTTCATTTTAAAAAAAATAAAAATTTTAGTTGATGAAAGGTTCTTACTTTTAACGATTTATAAATTTCGTCTCTTCATGCTATTCAAGTATGTTGACCATTATTTAGCAGAGTTTTAATTTACTAGATTCATATACGCATTCATACGCCCTATGCAAGTTTTGCGTTAAAAAAGGTGGTTTATGTGTATATGCACCTTTAATTGGTCTTAAAATTGTTTGCGAGTTTGTTAAAAAAAAACCATTTTGTACTAAATATAAAAACAGAGGATCGGACAATTAATTAAATAGGAATGTTCAAGAAAAAAAACTTGAAAAACAAAATTTATTTAATGCATACATACATACATACATACAAAAAGTAACACACAATGCATGCATCACTGCAAATTTATATTATTATATAAAGTGCTGCTTTTAAAATTTAAACGATTCTTGATTAGTTCGTATGAAAAGTTTCCGTTCTTCCAAAGTGAAGATACGTCGAAGTTCTGATCAAGTTAAACAGTTGTTCAAAAAAAAATCTACTCTGCTACTAAACAAAGCTATATGTATGACAGTTTTCAGATCCACCGAATAATTTTTCTTGTTTTTTAATACTAAATAAACTTATAAATTTTTTTTTTGCTTTCAATTTTATCAAAGCAACATTTTAAACAATTAAAAAGCGTCCAGATATTCTTTTCATTTCGGATACTGACGTTCGTATTCCTCAACATCGTCTATATTCATGATGTTAAATTGAACGATGCCTTTGCCCAAGTACTCAGCATATGTGGCGGTAGAATCCAATTTAGCTTCCCGCTTATAAACTAATAAATTCACATATTAGTAAACAAAAAGTATTTAAATCAGGATATATTTTATAGAATTATAATTTGTTTGACAGTTTACCTCCCGACTCGTAACGTTCCAATTTATAGATTCTCATGTCATAGCACTCGTTAGCTATACGTTCCGATATAGTTGATAAATCCGTGATCGGCGGCGTTACCACACGCATGGTTCGTCTAACACGCTCAGTATCAATGTTATAATAACCTGAAACCATTTTCTTCATTAAATCCACAAAATTTTCAGGTGGTAAAACGGTTTCACGATCCAATGGCATTATGAAGCAACGATTGGCTGTGGAATCAATAATGGCCGATTGATTTTCTTTGAAGTCGTGCATAAAGCGTCCACGACGGCTGTCTTTAAAATCAGGTACGTCTACCTTAGCATAGCTTTCGGTATCATCCATATCCATTTCGATTTCTTCGCGGAAGAAAGTATCATCCAAGGCATCACCAAGATTTTCAATTTTTTCTCCAGTAAAATGGGGCCATAACCAACCCAAATCTTCACCCCGCGGATAAATGCGTGGTGCTGTGTCATTACCTATAGGTTCATAAGGTATATCGCATAGGGCACGATAGTGCATACGTGTATGTGTGGGCGCGTACATATGATACAGGGTGTAACCACCCAAAGCGCCAGTCAACATTACCGTAATTGAAATCAAAAAAAGTAAAATAGTTTTTAGACAAGAAAATTGTGGACGATTGAAAACCATCGATTCAACATCAGCCTCGGAAGAGTTGTAGGAATTTTGATGCTATATATATAAAAATGAAATAATGAAATAGTGTCAATATTTAATTCATTGAATTTTAAGATAGTTTAACCAAATTAAACTGATGCGATTATTTATTAAGTAGCTAAAATTAATCAAACACACGAGAAAAAGGAAAGTAGGGAAAGGGAGTAAAAATTTTACAAAATTCGCACCTAAAGAAGAACAACATTTATGAAAAAAGCAGATTAAAGAAAAAAAAAAGCATTTATGATAACTTCGACAAACCCTATACATGTAGAAAATTGAATATAAATTAAATTCTTCTTATTTAGTTGCGGTTCTGAGTCAACAAAAAGCACGCGAGAATATTCTATAGCTATAATTAATTCGAAGTGTAATATGATAAAACAAAATAAGATTCGTTTCCCCCTCCGTCTGCCTGAAATTTTGCTCAAAAAACTCATATTCGTATCACAATTTTTGCAATCTTAGAAATTTCAAATGCAAAATTTTATTTATCTGCTGACGCGAAGAAATGCTTATAAAACTCTAAAGCAAAAACCTACGTTATAAAGGCTAAAAAAAGGAAGGCCATTCCATAAGTAGCGAAATATTCAAGGTCGAAGAAAGGCTATCGAAAGGTAATTTCACAAGACATTCTGCAAAATGACAACAAGAGGGTATCAAAGAGGAAAGCAAAACAAAAAATGTTAGAATTATTTGAACGACAAAGAGAAAATACGCATTAATATGACGAAAAATCAATATGTCTAAACACATATGCACTTTTTCAAAGGTTTGGCGAAATCAGTAGAAATCAATTTTTATTTTAAAAGTAAAGACATTTACATCATACTTACTTCTAATAGATTACGATGGTAAGTATCATTGCGCCCGCCGAATCCAGGTAGAGGCAAAAATATTTTTTCAGCTTTTTTCTCCAATGATGGTTTAGGTAAAATTGTCATTTTGATTGTATTGACTTCAAATAATCTATAATTTCTATTAATCCACCTCCGATCAAATTTTTGACGTAAAAATTTTAGTAAGTGAACTTTGCTTTGTTATATTTACAGTTTTTTCTTTCTTTTTTCAAAGTGCTTATATATATGTATATATATATATATTATGATATAAACCTATAATCAGTTTCACTTGCTTTGACTCAATGCGTGCTTCGATGTGTATTTACATTTACAATTGTTTAAAGAAATTTATAATTAGTGGATAGGGTTGCTCGAAATAAGAATGTTAATAAATGTTTGAGAAGGTAGTACATTGCAGTATCATAAGTTCATTTAAGTAGTATCTTCACGTCTTTTTTTCATTATTTCCAAACACGAAGACTTATGTATTACAATATATCTACGCAAGTTGTTTTTTCAAAAATTTTATCTGGAAAACACGCATCTCGAAACTAGTAACTTTGCCTCACTTTCAGAATTGATCTAGGTTCTTTTGCATGGTATTGATTATGTATAAAAAATGTAACTTTCTCTTTGGCTGAGCGCTTACAGTTGCTTAGGTATTCACGCTCTCTAATGCAAGTAAATTTGCACTACAAGAAGTTACCAAAAACTCTCTTTCAGAGTTCCGTATATTTAAAAAGAACGGATCTTTTAATGAACTCTCGTTTCGCAAAGAAAGTCGAAAATATAACTATGTATCGTAGCTTTCATTCGTAACGGCTCGTAAATAGAGTTAAATGAAATAATTTGGTTTTCACTGCTTTTTGGTATAAAACTAAAAATGATTTCCATTGTTTCACAAATTGGCGCAATGAAATGGGGACACTTTGCAGCAGGGATAAACAATATACTACGTTTGTTTTTATTTTCCTTTTACGGTCATTTGCTCCTTATAAACGCAACTCTAAAAGAATTGTTGAGTATGCACTCAATTCAATTTGTTCAAAGAGGAAACTCATTTTGATATCGTCTGAATTGAGATAAATGAAAAAGAATTTCACACAGTTGCTCTGCATACACAATGGAAAGAAGAAGAAAGTTTTCGAATAAATGTGAAGACGAAGAGAGATAATAAGCTACATTTTGCACATGCAATCGGTATCCATTCCAAAGACAAACAACTCAAACATGTTATTGGTTTACTTATAAATCGTTTAAAACTTTGTAACGAAAAGAAACAAGTAAAATTAAAAAAAAATTTAATTTGTGAAAGGTGAATAGAATATTTCTAAATATTGCGTTAAATCGAGAGTTGCTAATCAATGTGTAAATTTCAAAAAATAGCGCCCTTTTAACGATTGCCTAAGATATTTGAACTTATATATTGGCCAAAAACGAATACAGAAGGATTATGAAAAAGCTAAACACCAGCAACTTGACTTAAGAACTAAAGGAATAAATAATAATCTTAGCTAATCTGTCCGTCTGCAAGATGACTTCTTTTCATTTCAAACAAATATGCCTTTCTGAACATAATTTTTTTTGTTATATGTAATTATTTTGTCTTTGTTATATTTCACGCGCATCTATATTTTGGTTCAAAAGTGTAATTTTCATACTTACGTACCTTTACCCCCTCATGCTTCTCTATCATGTTTTCGTTAATCCATCACTAATATGTATGCTTCATTTAATGTACACATGCATTTTTCCTTATAACACATTTTCGTTAATATGATCTTTGGTAGCAAATAAAACATTGAACCGGTTCTTACCGTTACTCCGCATTCTTTACATTCATTATGTAAGAGAGTAGTGGGATACTGCGACATACATGGCAAAACTTTTTTGTTTCTGTTACAATAACGGTAAACGATCGGGAAACGCGAGGATCAAGTGAAAACCAAGATTAAAACTCTGCGAAATTACCTCATGGCTGTGCTGGTTTTACTCCTTACCGTGTAAAAATCAAAACTAAGAATCTACCGATTGCCAATCCGTAAAATTAATAAAATAAATTCAATACAAACACGAATGTTGTAGGTACATTTATTCGTAACCAGGGAGTGAATTTCACAACTGATATATGTAAGAATGCTTTATGTTACGTGGCTCTTGCTTTGACCTACTCGAAAATTTGCTTTGATGATCGCTCTATTATGGCTGTCATAAGATGCAAACATTCGTAATATATGGATGTTGAATTTAATTTGACCTTTTGTTATATGTTTTATTTCTTGTTTTATAAATTCTCAATATTTATTTCTCTAATATTTTTTTCTTATTTGCTAATGTATTGTTAGAAAATCACAAACTGGTAAATTACATCTACAGCAAGCTTGCCGAAATCTACGACAGGGAAAAATCCCTTCTTACGTGATACCTGTTGTGATCATAAAAAGCAAAGATAGATAACAATTCCTGGGAAATTAATCGGATTAATTGAAGAATATCGGGAAACCCAGCTGCGAATGGGACAAGGCGTTTGTGATGTTCATAAGGTTTAATAAAACTACGGCGGGAAATTTAGCAGCAAGCACTTCCCTTAAGAGGTGTTAGTCTTAAGAAGTCAGTCGTAATATACAGTTCTAATAGTCATTTGTAATAGAGAGTTGTATACTGACAGTTATACGTTGAGAGTAGAATAATGATATTCGAGCCAAACAAGCATTAGAGAAATAAGTTCCTTTAATAACTGTAAAAACCTTTGAGATTGTATTATAAATATAATCTACGCTTTTCACGATCTAGCGATGCGTACTTTGTTTGGAGGAAAAATACAAAAGGCAGTTTTGTAACAGTATTATATAATGTAACGAGTATGTTATAATAGTTTTGCTAGAGTAGAGAATAGCGAGGTCTTGTGGCTAAAATTGGTCACACAACAAAAGCACGGAATGCAGATTTAACGGAAAAACAATTAAAAATCAAACTGACATATTACAGCGGACGATTAATAAACAGACATATGACGTGAAACGGGCGGATGCTTGACAAGCAATGGACAAACCTATTTCTTTTTTTAAATTTATCCTTTTTTGACTTTTAATGTATTCTGATGACATCAGCTGAGCTAAGGGGAACCAAATATACCCTTACCTGTTGAACGTTACAAACTTTTAAATTAATAATCAAAATTTAAGATTGAAATAAATCATTTTTGATTCTTTGCTTACATTTTCCTTTTGTTTTGTACTTGTGAGGCTGCGCTTATACTCCCAGAGCTGGGGGATAAACGATAAGCAATTTTATATAATATATATTTTATATAATATATGTAATATTTATACAATCTGAGTTAAAACAATACAATATGAAATATAAGATTATAATAAAGCATTTTTATTCTCCTAAAGAAGCTTGTCAGACTACATGAAATTCTTCGCCCGATAGAATGTAAAGTTTCGCTTTTCAAACAATTGATAAATCTGCTTATGAAGAAAGACGCCTGTATTCAACAACATGTAAATGTAACTGAAACGCCGAAATTGATCTTCGGGAAGGGCTATTTAGTTTCGTAGTTACATTAGAAACGCGAAATGATTTCCCAAAGTTGTCTGCTTTACAAATTAAAATAGCAGAAGAGCGTAAAAGAAGAAAGTCAAACGAAGGTGTATACGTCGTTGACGAGGTCCAAGCTTTTATAACTTGGAACGATAAAGGAAAGCATAAGAAGATACAAAGTATCAACTGTTGTAATTATTGTTGAAAAGGCCTTCACACTGCGACACAAGGAGAGCAAAAGAAGGACCAACACAAAGGAACACAACATTTGTTTTCAGTGCTTTCAGTTTTTTCAAATAATATAATAGACAACTAAATTCGGTGCACCAATGTCGGGGCATATTTCCATTTTTGCAACGTAGAAATACGTTAACTTTACTCAAAATGTAATACATCAAGAAACGATCATGTTAGCGGCAGAAGTTTTATATCGGCCAGAAGAATAACACTCAATGGAAAAAGATCGAGTTTGAAGTCTTGAAAATGAAAAAAGTTTGAATTTATGTAGATATTCATAATTAAAAAGAGATAAAAATAGAAATTATGAACCTATTAAGCATAAATAATAAATTTACTAAATTATGTAAGCGCCTACATTCGTCTACACCTTTTTTTTTTTATAAGGCATTGCTTCAAATAAGGATGTGATCAAGAATATAAATTACAAGCAGACTTTTTTCTTTGTAGTACTTTAATACTAGAATATAACTAATATGTACTTCAATTATATGTTGTCACTGCCTTGTTGTTAGTCTTTTACAGATGAAACGCAATCTCATCGAGATTCCAAAATTAAAAAGAGCTCAATGCGAACTTAAGCGTATAAGAAATTGCATACTAAAAAAAAACGCTGACTTTATTCAAAGTGAGGCGGCTGTCTATATATACAATATGTCATGATGATATATACAATCTACTTGTAGCATATAGTATATAGCCAGGAGCAATGAAAGTGAATTGAAAAGAGAAAATATCTGCGAACTTTGAAATGGTGAATTAAGGAAAATTAGATCATTTTTAAGAGCACGCACGGTCACAAATTCTGATGAAATAGCCATTGAGACATATGCAAAAAAAAAAAAAAACAATTTTTAAATATAGAATAAAGAAAAGTTGAATTATTGTTAAAAATAAGTTCCTGTAAATTTGTAAAGGAAACTCTACGCTATTGTAAATTCACAATCTGTCATACCAAGCCAATCTGTTTTAAAATATATAAGAAAAAACTCTTAAGACGAAAAAAAAGATATTTATGCAGGTCGTGTGGGTGTTGTGAACACATTTTTTATGTGTCTTACTCCAAATGAAAACTCCATTACAAAAGTATATATATATATAAAATTGAGCATAAATATTTTTTTAGAGTAAATGAAACTTCCTTTCATACATAAATAAATAATAAATATATAAATTAAAAATTAAATTAAATTATATTATATTGAATTAAATTTTATAAATATTAAATTATAAAAAATAAAAATGGACAAAAATTCAAAATTTTGTTCTTTTATATAAAAATGTTGTCATAGAATAAATTAAATTGTACGATCTGGTAACGTTTGTTTCTTTAAAATTTATGATCTGGTAATATTACTCCTGCGCCATATTAACTTTTTGCGTTTCTCAAGAGGAGAATGGATGTAAAAAAGCAGCGTATAAAAAAAAGCACCTCGCCGTTAAACCTAACTAAGCTCAATAATTCAATTCAATTTAAAAAAATATTCAATCTATATATTCAATTCATATTAGTTGAATTTTGCAGATAATAAAATTCAAAACATTGCTAATTCCTTGATTTACTGTCAAAATTGTTTAAACAGGTTAAAAAAATTGCAATTGAGTGCGAAAAATTTTACATATTCTTCTATATGTGCAAACAAAAATATTGTTATTAAGATCTGTAAGCTTCGCAAAAGAACTGCGTAAACGCTCCAAACACATATTTTGACCCATTTATCACTTATTGAGATAATTTTATAGCTGCCTATGACTTGCGAGCTTTCGATAAATAAATGATTCTATAAATACTGCATCGGTGGGCTTTTCCTTTTGTGAGAACATACTACGCAAAATCATTATTGAGTGACGTAAAAAAAATGAGAGATTTTTTTTTTTTTTGCACATTTGTATATTTACTCCACAGAAAACATGCTAAAAGTTCGCCATTTTATTTTTACAAAAGGATAGACCGTAAACAAATGTGCACCTAACATTTACAGAAAAGTCATCGTACTAATACGATATGATGATGACTTTGCAAGTGAGTGCCATTAATAGTTGGGCGAAAACAAACTAGGTCAGGTGCAAGTGAGAACTATAACCATTCGGGGGAGTGTGAAGGAGAAATAAAATAAAACAAAAATTTCTTTGCTTTTTTTACGGAAGGAGAGCAACTAGTATCATATAAATATGTACACCTTTCTCATTAATGCAATAATGTACACACATAAATATGTATCTACACTTCTCTTATTAATGCAAATTTGTTTTATTTAGCTCTTATACATTTATATATGAAATTTTCTTAAAATAAAGATTTCAAAGCTTTAAATCGGTATTAAATTGATACTGAAATTTAATCTTTTTACAGAAGGAAATAATATTATCCACCCATAAGAGTACTACCTGCAGTTAAGCACAAGTTTTGCTGGAATATTAATAAAGTTTTTTAAAAATGTTTAATCAAAATAGGCAGATCATAGGTCTCCATAAAAAACTTGTGCTTTGGTTAATATATTGTAACCCGCAAAATAATGTATAAATAAATTTATAGAAAAGAGAGGCAAAAAAGAAGTACCGCGTAAATTGAGACACACTTGTCCATGCGCATTAATTCGTACGTAACGTTTGTTGTTTATGCTGATTAAGAAAATTTTTTTATTTGTTATTAAATTAGCTTGCACTGGTATCATTTCCAACAAATATGACCCGAATTGAGTATAATTATCTTGTTGATGCCTATCAACTGAAGTTATGATATAATGTAACAATTAAAATATTACATAAATCAAAATACTCTTAAGATCACCGAAATGATAAAAAAAACTAACAACAGTTCGCTTAAACGAATGCAATTGAAAGTAGCAAGATAGAATTCTCGAATTCAATGGGTCAGTATAAAATATTATAATAAGTGAAAGCCTAAGGGGGTGATCTTCACGAGATGAGAAACGAAGATAAACAATATTAGACATTTTAAGTTTGATCAACTTTTCTAACGTCCAAGAATATGAATCAGTGAAAAAAATAGAGATCGTCGAGTATGTACTACAAAAGACCTAAATACTGATTGGCTACGATAGTGTATTCAAAATTTTTGATACTTTTGAATAGCGGCGTCATGTGGGCTTTGTTATGACATATCTGGTGTAAGTGTTCACAAAGATAAAAGAAATCTGTTTAGCAATCAATTTCTATAACGAGACCAATCGGCTTACTCAGCGATCGTATTCACTTAGCCAATAACATACCGCGCCTTGTCATTTTTTAATTACACTGGCCGCCTATGATAAAATTTGCGTATAGTAATCTTTCTCATCCCACTAGATGTTTCCACTTTTAATTGAAGATACAAAAATACTATTCCCTATTTCCTCCCTCTCTACCTCTAGCCTTTCATGGTCTAATATTTCAACAATAATGAACTAATATTCAAAAGTTACTTTCAAGAAATTCTAAAAATATGAATTCAATTACCCGTTGAAATGTCATTGCTCTGTACGATAATGAACAATCTTCTGCGTTTTTTTTATTTAAATGCGATAAATCAAGATTCGTTCGACTAAGTATATGAAAAAACAACTGAAAACCTTATAGTCCCTTTTTTTTTTATTAAGGATTTTCACTTATGTTTGTGTTATATAGTATTACAAATTATTCATTGATGCCCTACATGGTAAACTTTCATGAAAATTCTTATGTAGGTTGGAGTCCAGAAAGAAAGAAGACGTATGTGATCTAAACTTCGTAGAGACAATTTTTATGTAAAATTAGTAATATGGACCAATTTTCATCATAAATTAGATCGCAAATTAAATGTTTTTATCATATAAAGATTTACTTTTCGTACGAGGAAATGAGATTAAAAAAGTTTGCCCCATCGATTCAAATTCGTTGCATTAATTACCAATTTATGTCGATATATTTTGAATATTACATATTTTTTTTTCATGTAACCTTTCCTCCAATCTATTTCGATCTATGGCATACAATATGGAGAACAATCACTAACTTTAATTTTGAAATGCTTCAGAAATATCAATCTAGGATTCTTCGTGTAATTGTTAACGCCCAGTGTTTCGTTGCAATAAAACTACTGTACTGTACTGTAATCTGGATATTCTCTATGTTAAACATCAAATTCAACATCTACTTTCTAAACGTGTTATCAGTCTGCTAGTATTCATGTAAATCCTTTGCCTTTAGGTTTTCTACACGAATCGAATGCAACAAGAAGATTTAAAATGCGTCATATACTTGATCTTGCGTTTAGAAATTAATTTCTATTTGTTTTTCAAATTATTTAACGAATCTTCTTAGTTTATAAAGCCAGTTGTAATATATTTGTACATTATATTCGTATTGTCATATTGTTCGCATTGCGGGACAGTAACGTCTATTACTTTCGTCATCATGTTATCACATTTATTTACTGTTTTGATGGATAGATTGTAAGTGAGCGCTTTAAGTAAGTATATATATATATATATATATATATATATCATTTTAAAAAAAAAAAAAACCTTATATGAGTAATGATCGTAAAAATGGTCCGTTCAAATCCATTTGCAGTAAAGTTTGTACTTTGGCCAACACAAGCCGATGTACAAAATTACTTAAAAAAATCTGAAAAAGTTTCAGTCTTTAAATTGAACATAAAGATACATCAGACGGACAGGCACGCAAGCTTTATTTGGTTAAGATATTAATTCTGTAATAAAAGGTTTGTCTTTTCGGTCAAAAACTGAATTAAGTGAGATTTTACAGCGTCATCATCGTTAAAAGTTTTACTTCAAAGGGAGTTGGCGAGGGATCAAAATAATTGGCAATCCGATGGCGCATGATCAGGACTATATAGTGGGTGTACCATTAATTCCCAACCAAGACCCATCAATTTTTGCCGAATGGCCAAAGAAGTGTGAATTGTAGATGGAAAATGACACCTTTACGATTGACCAATTCTGGTCGCTTTTCCTTCACCGCTGCATTCAATTTGTCCAATTGCCGACAGTAGACTACCGAATGAATGGCTTGGTTCCTTGAAAGCAACTCAAAATACACCGGACCTTGCCAATCCCACCAAATTGACAGCAAAATCTCCTTTTGTTGGATATGTGGCTTTGAAGTGTTTTGAGATGACTCATTAGGCATGCAACACGACCTTTTTCGATTGAAATTGTTGTACACGATTCACTTGTCCATCGTGTCCAGTGATGATTCGTTTTAAAAATGGATCGAATTCATTGCGGTTAAGCAATAATTCGCAAGCGTTAATGCGCTTTGTCAGATTAATTTTTTCAAATTGAGCGGAACCCAAATATCCAGCTTCTTAACGAGACCGACACGTTTTAAATGCTCGCCAATGACTGTATACGAAATATTTAACTTCTCTGCAATCTCCCGTGTAGTCACATGACGATCCGCTTCGATGATGGATTTGATTTCATCCTCATTAAGCTCAACTGGTCGACCTGAACGTTGGACATCTTTAAGGGAAAAATCTCCAGAGCGGAATTTTTCAAACCAATTTCGTCATTCTCTTTCTCTAAGGGCTTCATCACCATACATATGACGTTTTGGCGGCTTGCACTGCGTTCTTTCCTTTAAGAAAATAATAAAGCAAAATATGGCGGAAATGTTCGCGCTTGGACTCCATATTAATGTGGAGGTAAAACAAAAAAACCTTAAGAAAATGTCTATGCAATGAACTTGTAAAGCTAGATAAGGATGACAGCTGATATATATAAGAAGAAGAAAATCCTAACATTTACGGATCTCAAAAAAACATGAGTGAGAAACATTTATATGTGAAATCGGCACTTATTTAGTTGCCAACCCATTATTTGTGCAAGTCCTTTTTTAATTCATTTCAAAGTAAAAATAAGTGCAAAACAATGGCAAAGTAATAATCATAATTTGCTCATTCGAAGATTATTTTTATTTTGTTCTAAACTTGAAAATTCTTTAATTTTTATTGATTGATTTGCTTGTCTTGCCAAGATTTCAAACTGGAAACATGGCAGACATATTGTTAGATGTGCGTAATAACTGCCCGTTCATAATTATCGGTTTAAGCCGAGTATAATTTCTTTACGTTTTTCAGGAGTGTAGACCTAACATTGGTTTCTTTAAAGAATTTCCTTCAAAAATCTTAAAAGCGCTTGTAATGCTCCTTGATTGTATCAAAAAAGTTAAATATTATAAATTAATAAAATGCATTTTATTTTTTGTTGTAACAATTTTCGCACTTTACATAGGTTTAAGAACTTAAGAACTTTAATAACAGAGATATTATGGAATTGCAGATGGACCTTATTTTTGTTAATATAAGAAAGTTTGATGAATTTAATACACAAAAAAAAATATAATTTTAATAAATTCTTCATATATGCGAAGAGAAACTAAAGACAAATGGGTAAGTGAGAAAGTACAAATCAGAAATATGGGCAACACACCTACATTAAACTAAGCATTCTATCTGTTGCTGTACAAGTACTTGTAGTCAAATTATCATTAAATTAGTGACAAACATTTAGACCCAATTGCGAAAGAGTAAAGCATATAAACACCTCAAATGATTTTCGCAAAGCAATAGCGAAGAAACAAAAATAATATTTTTTGTCTCTGACTGAATTTTATGATTACCCTACACATCTTAAATGATTTGTTATTAGCGTGATAGCTATCGGTATCCTTTTTGCTTTCAATTCTTTTCTGTGACCAAAGATCAAAACTCAACTATTAACTACAACTTCTAGATTATTGATGAGTATATGATGTGAGTATATGATACAAATATATTTATATAATATGTTAAATTTCTTCTCTTAAATTGCATCTTCTAGTAATTGTGATTACGTTACTTAGATCTAAAGAACACTGGCCATAAGCCAATTCTCAGTTTTCTTTAGACAAGAATAGAAAGATAATTAAAAAGAATTCCAAATTTTAAATGTATTTCTGGAATTTGCAAATACGATGACAAAATGAATATTCCGCCATTCCTATGGCAGTATATATAAGAATATTTATATATATATATATATATATATATATATGATTGCTTGTGTATTGGTGAGCATACGTAACTTACAAATGTGTCTGCAAGTTTCGTGTACAAAAAATATACAAAGACGGAAAAAGAAAAGCGAGCCTAATTCAATTTAGTTCTCATTTTCACAAAAACAAAATTTAGCATTTACCTCCAAGTCAGTGCAAACCATTTAGTGTAGTTGATCGCTTTAAGTTCAAACGTTATATTGTCGGGTCGTTGATTAGGGTTTATGCGATAACCATTTATCCGTTGTGCGTTTACAAAAATTCTTTCCCGGAGACCACATTTATACAGTATTACTTTATTCAAACTTGTGAAATCAACATATCGTGTTCGCGGCATTCTTCGACTTTCGTATTAGTAAAGTTCTTATCCACGCGAATTTTATTTCATATTTTTTATTCCGCAATATTTAAAGGTGCGTAAAACCCAATACATAATACACCTAATGGAATGCGATAAAACCGAAACTGAGATCGCGAAAAGTCTACCTGTCTTGATCTCTCGCAAAGCCTTAAAGATTAATTAAATTTACTAAGATCAAGTTCTAAGAATGGAAAAATATATCGCAAAAACACATTAAAAGAAAAAATATTGCAAAATAGAAAAAAAAAAAAAAAAAAATATGAGAAGAAAGGAGAGAAAAGAGATTTTGGTAGGGAAAGATTTCATTTGTCCTCTATGTTCGCGCGTATGTCCTACGAAGATTGTATATGTTCACACGAAGATCGTCTCTACTTTGAGAGAAGAGATTGAAATATCTTTAGTCGTAATTCTAATGTAATCCTTGTCCATTGCGGAGCTAATTATGGTCTGCGGAAGCTAAACTTGTGTTTTTGTTTCATTTTAAGAGTTAATTTTTTTTAAGATCTTTTAAGATGTATGAGTTAAAATATTAAAATTTATTTTTACCTTTATAGTTGAAGAGGAAAGAGGAAAAACTTTGAATGATGAAATACTTTGAGGAAATAATTTGAGGAAATAATTTAATTCTATATCAACTATTTGTTTTATTACAGTAAAAACCAGTACCACGGCTACAGCAGTGCAAAGAATTTTAAAATTGTTAATGCAATTGCGGCATAAATTGCTGCGGAAATTTGTTAATTTAACAGCTTTAGCAAATTTCTAAAATTGTTTCGTTATAGCCACAATAATATTAATAATAATAATAATAATAAATGAGTAACGTAAAATCAAATATAAAACATTTTAATATAATTAAAATATAATAATATAAAAAAAATAAGGCACGAAAACAAAACGCATTTTAATCTGCTCTTAACAAAAAAAAAAAAAAAAAAAACAGCAAAAAACACAAAACGTTCGACTATCTCAATAGAAGCAAAACAAACGTAAATCTGGGTAATTTGTGGCTATTAATAAAAGGTAAATTTTATACCGTCAGAACACATTACATCTAATATTAATAATAATTATGTCGTTCTGTGTGCTTGTGATCTCAAGGAATACGCACTAGATATCTCTCGGGGCATATTGCTTAACAAATGCGAAATTTTTAATCGATTTTTTCATTTTAAATTGTTTGCGTTTTTCTCGAACCGACTTTCCCAAGGATATGATGATTATATGTTGATGCCATAAATGGAAAAGCGGAAATTCATTGAACTCTGCGAGAAAACGGAGAGCATATGCATTCACTCCTACTGTGAAGAGATACAAAAATACACCTAACTTGTAAGGAAAGTCGATCTGAAATGTACGCATTTGCACGCAGGTGCACGGTCGATTTTATTTGATATTATTTTAGATTAAAATTTCAATTTTTTTTTCTCACCTTTTGGGACACTTAAAAGGTTCTTTAATTTGCTTTTTATAGAAGAATATTATAAATTGAAATTTTTGCAAGCCTTTGTGAGCCAAGAGCGTAAATGTACGTAAGAAGAAAATGTGCGACGAGCGTTTTACTGGACTCATCGATTTTGTATTTATTATTTGTCATCATCACTATTTTTATATATTTATTGTTTTCATTCTTTTTTTTTTCTTCTATATTATAATTTAGATTTGACCTTGAAATGTTGACAATATATATATATATATATATATATATACAAGCGGAAAATAAATAAATTTGACGTGTGCATGTGCACTTGGGGAGACTAATGGCTTTTGTAAAACGAATGTCGCCGTCAAAAGCACTCAGAAAACAAATGTCTTTGTAAGGTGTTAAAAAAAGAAATAATCTAAAATAAAAATTTTAGATTAACGAGAGAAATAACTTGAAAAATATTTATAATCACATTTCCTTTCGCTTTGTTCACTTTTGTGTACACTCATTAATAAATTTGGCAATTTTTCGTTAGAGCTTTTAAAATTTATTTATTATTAATACCGGTTGTGTATGTAGATCTACGCTCTTTCTTAGAATACAAAAAAAAAAATAAATACATTGAATAACATTTATTGAATTGGCCACGTCTTGGTACGTGGTACAGTAAGGATACTGGTATGAACCATTTCCTTCTATTTGGTCCTATCTAATATTATACATACTTGTCAGTCTTCGTGAGCTCTTGACGCCCGGTGTTTGCTTAAATCTATTCAATTAAATTTTGATAGCTTGTAATAATACAACTGGATTCGCAACTTCCTTAAAATCTTACTGTTACCACATGGATCATTACAAATATACGTGCGCAATATAGATGAACCATTGTGCTATCAACCAAACCACCATTCATTAGGTCTAATAGCGACAATCGGCAATATGACGGCTAAAGTAAAGCGATCATTAAGAAAAGTCCTAATAAGAAGCGATCGTATGAGGATCTAAAGTTTCTTGGGTATCAAATCTAACAGAAAGTTTATAATGGGAATCGCTAAGGCACGGCTTTGATTTCCTTTACTTAGCTGTATTTCATCTCAGATAACTTGTCAGATAACTTGTTAACTAATTGTTATCAAAGAGAATAAAGTAACACAAATAACGTTTATATGCGTGTATATGTGCATTTATATTCTACTTACTTTTATGGTAACAATATTTTTAGTTTTCAAAAAGGAAAAAGTTTGTAGATAACTTTCAACGACCTCCGCAATTAGCTTATCATTACTTTATTCATGGTCTCTTGCGCGCTTAAGAAAAATCTTAAAAACAGCACGAACTTAAGAATTCGTTAATAATATCAGTCATTTAATGCCCTTCGAAATTCTAACCAGAATGTGAAAAGTTCTTCTTTTCTTTCTGTATGCATACTTCATCAAAGTGAGGGCTACCATAACAGCTACATTTGGGCAAAATCATATTCTAGACGCAAGTTGCTTTGGATGTAGCAATTAGACTGGACATAAGAGTTTGATAAGGGGAAGACCTGCCCTTGTCGAAGCATCTTTGAGAGCACAACTTTACTCATCTTCACTTAAGAACAGAATAAATGTTAGACAAACAAAGTAATATGAATATGAATAGGTTAGGCTAGGCAGGTAGAACAGAAAGTTAATTAAGTAGAGATGGCAATACTGCCACTCTCCTGTCATTATGACTCAATGTCTAATTTCAAGTATGACACATGCCTACATTTTCTTATGTTGTGCTTAAAAGCCAATGCGAATATAAAATATTTTCTAACATTAACATTTAGGTTGCGCTCCTTTCTCAAATTTGCGTAATGCTTGCACCCTTTTAATCCTACTGCGTCATTTATATGAGTAAAAAAATAAACTGTGTAGGAAAGTTGCCCTAACCATCGGCGAGTTGACCGTAATTATCTGAATTAACCCTTAAGTTACATAGAAATTATATTTTTTTGTTTACGTAACGTACGCTGCTAACTTTTTGTTTATAAAAAATTGAACAAACATACCATTGTTCTGAAAATATAAAGGGAGTTTTTACGTTCAATCCACGTACGCGCTAGGATTATCAATGTAAGCTTTTTTTTGGTAAGCTACAACAACTGTCGTTAATACTGATAGAGGTTTCACGTCGTTCAATTAATTAGTTTATAAACTAGAAAGTCTTTTGTAACTATCGGAAGTTGAACAAATAGCAAAATTATATATGGCTCGGACGATATCTTTTACACTCACCACCTTCGTCTTAGAAAGAAGCTCGAAAAAAACTATATTTTGATACTCTGAAATATTGGATAGATATGGTAGTTTTTTTCCATTTTTACCGAATAGTGTGGAATTTATTTATTGCTTGTCTGTTGCAGTTTATGATTAGTGCGTAAAACATTAAGAAAATTCATGAAGATTCTTGCGACCCGGAAAATGCTTAATGTATTATTACACAAGTAAGCAGACAGACACATAGAAAGATGAACAGAATGAACGAACAAGCCAAGGTGGATTCCGAATTTACCACTGATCAAGAAAAGGCACACTTTGTTGCGTCTTTGATTCTTCTTTCTTTCGTTTTCAGTACATTAGTTCACTTAGTATACCGGCTGTAATTTATAATTTTTGAGTAACGAGCAGAAAACCCATTCTTTGCCTTTCGAAAGCAGAAGTGCTCTTATTTTATTTGGTATTGTACTGTACCTATTTCCTTCGACTGATTTCTCTCGTTTTCAATACCAACCTGAAAGCAAGAGCTTTTAATGTTTGTGCCAAATTTAAAGCCAATGTTTTCGTTTTTCCGTCCCGGAGGATTTATACCGTAGACATTATATAAACGAATAGATGGAAAAATGTTGATCAGGAATATACAATGGAAGTGTTTGCAAGCAAAATGATAAACTGGATATACCCTATTCTTGGGTGGCGGGTAAAAAAAATTAACGGTAAAATTTTCAAAACGAACAAATATATAGAACAGAGAATTTGTATTAAACTCTCTACTTAAGCAGTGAATTTGAAGAATAAAGTTTTGAAAATGTTGCGATAAACTTGCATATGCATATAGAACGGAAGTTGCACATAGATTTCAAACTTCGTAGGAGACCAATTGAAAAATGACCCCAAATAAAAAAATCGATCGTGGTTTAAATATTAGAGATGTTGTAGAATTAATGGGGTTTTGTTGGAATCAGTTGAAGCAAATCATTTTAGTTTACAGTTGTCCCTATTTCTTTGGACTTGTTTGAAAAATCAATATTTTTGAAAAACGACGTCCAGAGATTCAGATAATAAGAAAAGTTAACTAAGCCTGTAGTATGATTCTCGACACCGAGCTACCTTGATTGGAATTTTCAAATTTGTGTTAATGATTCTCGATATCGAGAGTATTAGTAACGCACTTACAATATTGCACTTAGAATTTCTTATTCAAATGTAAAATATAATAAAATATTCTTATGCATATATTTGTTAAAATTAATGTACACAGGAAGCTTACCTAATAATAAAAAAAAAAATAAAATAAAAATAAAAACAAATAAAACAACACTTTTGCAAATTGTTAAAAATAAAATCAAAAGGTTAATAAACCCTATCTAACAAATACTTTGGAAATATTATATTTATGTTTGCAAACAATTGTGAAAAAGAAGAAGGCGAAAGGAAGTCAATTCAATCGTTATACTAGTGGAAAAAGTCTAGCGATTAAACAAATTAGGAAAGCGACGTCTAATAATAAATAAAAGCAAACATTGTTTTTATATTATTTATTAAGCACAAATTGCGTGTGGGTCAAAATACAAATAAATAAATGCTACTTGCAAGGAAATTAAGCCTCATCGACAGTAATTTACTGTAATTACGAAGGACGTTCTAATTTATTACTTTCAAAGCGAATAACATAAAATTTCTGGCAGATGTTGATGAATAAATTAAAAATAATACCCTTTGTTTTTGAACACACAATTAATTGAACTATTTAGAAACAATGATGCCGCAGATACTTCGTGAAAACAGTTTAAGTCCTATTAACTGCCTTCTTCTTCCAACTAATCCTACTGAAGGGAAGTTTTAAGAAAAATATTCAAAATTTTTAATAATAAATTTGCAAATGACAAGTCCTCTCCAAGCTCTAAATTATGGCAAAAACTCTTTTATATCTCTTTTATTGATTTGCTATAATTATAGCTCTCAAATTGAAAGATTCTACGGAGAGAGAGAGAGAGAGAGGGAGAGAGAACATAAGCGAGAAAAATATCCTTTGTAGAGATTTGTGGGTTTTAAGTATAAATGATATGAAAAAGTTTTTATCTACATGCAGAAATTTTTTGAACGTTCACGCGTCAAAGTGTTAAGCGGAAGTAAATTTATCAAAAAATATAAATTGGCCACGGTGCAGCACCATTCTCGTGCAGAATAATGTAAAAAAAAAAATATGTAAAGCATTTATGTAAAAAAAAAAAAAAAACCAAATTTATTGAAAACTTTTATTAAATCAAGCATTATTGAGGAAACCTCATACTCACGGAATCAATCAATCATTACTTGTATTTGCAATACGAAAAAAAGAAAGAAAATAAAATTTTGCCAAAGTTTTCTTGGTGTGATGAGATTACATTCTATACAAACGAACTTCGACGATATTGATTTTCTATTTTAACTTAAACGATTTAAAAATCAGAACAAGTGAAAAAAAAACTAAACTAAACTAAAAAAACTTAGACTGAAATTTGCCCACCACAATAACAATAACTTTTTGGGTCCAAAATTAATTTCAATTTTTTTATAAGATAATTAATTTAAAACTAGAAATTGAAAGAATAATTTTTTTAAGTGCTTATAATTGCATTCATTGAGAACATCCTTGAAATTATCACAAAAACGGAGTCTTCACTACTGCATCAGACGAATTTCAACTATCCAGACGAATTTATTCATAAGAAGGACAGCAACAATCTATGCATTTATTCTGCGGCGCATTTGTGGCGTAAAAAGAAGACCACACCTCATCGGTAGCAGAGAGTTTAAGGAAACGTTTCCAGTACCAATAACAACAAAACCAACGGATTCTTATTGCATGTTGAAAGCATCAGTACTTGAATCGATGGAGTACTTAATAAATATATTAAAATTTAATATTAAATATTTGAAAAATCAATAATATACCGAAACGATTTAAAAAAAAAAAAACAAAAGCAAAAAAAGCAAAGTAGAAATATTAAAAGCGGCAGCAGCATCTCTCTAAACGCGTATTATAAAAATCATACCGATGATGAGTTGTTGAATAGTAGAAAACTAACGTAAAAAAATAAAAAAAAAAAAAAAAAAAAAAAAAATAAAAAAAATAGAAAACGTAGTAATATCA